>OU696574.1:10363586-10438586 GCA_916048095.2 Sacculina carcini
GCTCGTACTGTACGCTCGGCTAAATGCTCTCTTCCTCTCTCCTCTGTCTGTCCACTCTCCCTCCTCTCATCGTGACCTAAGCGTACAGAGATAGGTGAATTGTCTTTATACGTATTGATTATGATTTTAATAATGATTTAATCTAATCATGATTTTGTTTTGTCAACGTGTAAGTAACGATAAAATAAAATTAAATATCAGTACAGTGTGGCAAATACACGGTGATTATTTTTGGAATAATTGTATATTTTCATATTTCGCGTATTCAGGTGATCAAATACACACACACACACACACACACACAGACACTTTGTAGTAAATTATTGGTTGTCTGTGTACGTGCAACCAATAATAACTAAACACTACCAAACAGCCAATATATATATATGTATGTATCAGCTATTTATATACACACAGTGTATGATGTCATATGAAATCAGAATTCTGCGAATGTGTACAATATGTGCGTGTGTGTGTGTGTGTGTAAGTTGGTGAAGTTTATTGTAAGTTTATTGTAAGTAAGTTTATTGTCTTGCGGTCCGCCGGCCTCAAGAAGATGAGTTATTGTAATTGCACACTGAGAGAGAGAGAGAGAGTGGAACTTTGTTGCAGCGAATTATAGCGAGCTCCGAAGCAATCAATGATGTCAGTTGTTGTATTGTAACCTGGTTGTGTTGTTGTAATTACAATGTGCCGCCGTTGTATCCCTAGCATACAGCTGACTTCGATATGATAGCCAATAATGCAATGCAGTAGGCATGAAATGAAACACACAAACACACACACACACACACACAAGAACATGTGTAGGTACACACATGCACGTTTTGTGTTTGTTTTTGTTTCGCTTCAGTGTTGATCTGGAGAACTTTCCTCATCCTGCGTATCTTTTTCCTCAGCCCCCCACCGGAAAAATCCTGGCGTCGCCACTGGCGTCAATGTTTTGTGTTATTTCCTGTGAGGGATCTAATATTTCAAACAATTCATTCGTACAATCGCCTATTTACTTATTTATTTAAATTTTATTATATTTACTTGCGATGCTCGTAATGTTTGTGCGGGCGGATTTTCGCATAGAGTTGGCTTATCAGTGCGATCAGGTCGCTGTTAGTTGATTCCATTTACTCGACGTCCAATTGGTTTTCAGCAAGTCAACGTGGCTATACACATGTACACAATGTCGACGGCACAAGCTGGCTTTTTTGTCGGTTGCTTTACTATATTGGCGTGTTGTCTATCTGTCTGTCTGTCTATCGCTGTTCGATCAGATCACAGCCTACAGACACACAGACAGATATGCTTATCTAGTGCGGGTGTGTGTATGCGTACGTGTGTGTGTGTATGTGTGTGTGTGTGTGTGTGTGTGTGTCAGTGTGTGTGTGTGTGTGTGTGTGTGTGTGTGTGTGTGTGTGTGTGTGTGTGTGTTTTGTGAGCTGTTGGCAAATTCGTCGTTAGTTTTTCGCCGACAAAAATGGCATCAAACCAACAGCTCTCTCTTTCTCTCAATAAGGCAAACGCGTCAAGTGTAGGTGTTCTTAAGCCTATCTGTATCCGTATATATGTGTATGTGTGTGTGTCTGTGTGTGTGTGTGTCTGTGTGTGTGTGTGTGTGTGTGTGACAGTCGGGAGATACGTGTGTAGTGTACAAGTGTACCTGGCCCAAATGTCGCATGGTTACGTCTACTTGTGCTGCCATTGAACGACATGTACGCTCGGCTCATTTGGGGTGAGTCATTCGACACTCTCTCCTGTCGTTCGTCTATGTCAGTGGTTCTCAACCTTTCTCAGTGTTCGCACCTTATTTGCAAATCAGCAGACAGTTCTCGCACCTCCTGGATTCTTTATAACTATATACGAAAATATATAAATACATACGAAGTAATAACAAAACTTTATTCAATATTCATTCATACAACTGCTTTCTGAAACTACGTTTTTCAGGAAAAATATAATGCATATGTTAAACATATAATTTGTTTATGCAAAATTACAGCAGTCCTAGCACCCCCTAGCACCCATACTCGCACCGCCTAGCACCCAGGCTAGCACCCGCGGTTATGAACGTCATATCTACGCAATCCTTGCGATAGCATGCAAAAACAACTCAGCTCGAAGAGAGGCGGTACATTAAATATTGTGTATTTTTCATGTTTATCTATTGAGGGAGGAGTTACAATTTGCTAGTCAGTGTTAGTTTATGTTTCGGTAAATAAAGACAGCACTACGCCGCTTGTGTTTGTGTGTTGTATTGTTACGCTGGCATATTCGAACGTTAAGTCGATTGTATATGTAACTATTTTCAGTGGTTGTATAACCGGTTGTGTTGGTCGGCTTTCACATCACGGTACACCACTGCTCAATTGCATCACACATACATACATACACACACACACACGTACATACAGCACATGCATGCAGTTTATTGTGTCTGTTTCCATGTAATAGCGTGCACGCTGTTGTTCGTTGTTATTTTAATGAGTGTTCTGGTTATATTGCTGTTAAAGTCAGTCCAAATCGGCGATGTAAGCATGTATATGTGTATTTGTGTATACTTATATGTTTTTTTTGTGTATTTCTAAACAAATGTGTGTTCTCGCCTAGTCTTGCGTGTGTGCTAATGTTGCTTGAATAAATGTGTATTCTATTCCAATGATTTATCCGCACCTATCAGCGGCAAACTGTATTTTTGACTTTATTCATTTTACCTTTTATTCTTATAAGCTGCTTGTTATTTATATGTGTTAAAATGTGTGTGTGTGTGTGTGTAAGACCTGAGATGTATTTATCAAAAACAATTTATCATTTAGTATAAACATTTAATATACCTCTTCTTGACGATGTCTTTTCAGCCAAATTGCTTCTTCTAGACACTTCTTGTATAATAATCTCAATAACAAGTGCAAAGTAGAGGACACTTCAATCACAAAATCTACCAGTGTTTATTTTCTAAGTCAAATTTGGTTGAAACACCGAATTGTGTGTGTGTGTGTGTGTCGATGTTAGGCCGGTGACCAGCGACCAGGAGGAGGATCTGAGCGACCATGAGGAGGAGTTTTACTACACCGAAATGGAGGTGGCCACCTCTACACGGGCGCCTCTCAACCCGGCGGCGACTGTGGTGGCGGTGGCGGCTCATTGTGGTGGCGGTGTCTTGCTAAATTCTCCGCCACCAACACTGTCGCACATGGACATGGCGCGGCCACCGCACGAAGACCCGCAGTACTTACACAATCGGTCACAGGTGGCGCCACCGTCCATACAGCTGGCACGCAGCGCCACCATGCTATCACAACAACAACAACAACAACAAGCCAATGTGGTGGCCAGGCTGGGCTGGTCGTCCAATCAGGTGCGTTTTCCTTCACACTGACACTGACACATGCACACACTGACACACATACATACACACCCACTGACACTGACACACTGACACTAACACTGACACACACACTGACACTGACACATGCACACACTGACACACATACACACACTGACACTGACACTGACACATGCACACACTGACACACACACTGACACTGACACACACTGACACACACACACACACTGACACACATACACACTTTTGATGTTTCGCTGTGTTGGCTGTCATATATTATTAATATCTTAATGTAATTAATTGTTAATCTAGTCTGTTTAATTTATTATTAATGTTCGTTTAATAGGCAGTTGCTCGACGAGCATAGCCGAATGTCTGTATATTTGCGTGCTGATGACTTTCGTGTGAGAACCATTTTCCTGGCAATACATTTTCAATTTACACATACGTACAGTGGCGGCGCCAGGAATATTCCGGTGGGGGCGGGGGTTAAAGTGAGAAGATGCGAGGGCTGGACCTTGGCGGCGCCACTGTATCAAATATGCATTCACGTTTCTTGAATTAATTAATGCATAATCATTCAGTGTCGTTTATTTAATTATTTAATTCTCTATTTTGTTAAAATTGTGTCATGCGCTTGTGTGTCATGTACTTGTGTTTTATGCTTTCTGTGTCTGATTTTGGGCAATAAACATGTGTGTGAAAAAAAATTCAATTCATAACTCCACATCCACCTGTATACATTGCGAATGTGAGAAATTCAGGTGTATGTATGTGTATGTGTGTGTGTGTATCAGAGTGTGTTCTATCCGCAGAAGTACATTCGGCTCGGTCCCAAGGCGTTCACCACCCCGGCCAAGATGACTGTACACGGTCGGCGCTCGAGAGGAGACGTCAAGAAATGCCGCAAGGTGGGCACTATTGCCGCCGGCTTATCTATAGTAAATGAAATAATAGCTATGCAAGAGAAACACACACACACACACACACACACACATGCACTGTGCGTTGATGTGTTGTATGAAAATCTTGCTAATTCATACACGTGTATGTGTGTGTGTGTGTGTGTGTGTGGACAGGTGTACGGTATGGAGCATCGTGAACAATGGTGCACACAATGCAAATGGAAAAAAGCGTGCACACGATTCTCCGAGATTGTCTAACATGGCCGATGTGTGTGTGTGTGTGAATCACAAAAACTGACTCACGATAACACTCACACACACACACACACATACACACACACATACACACACACACACATTTCATTCGAATCGCTTCGATTCAAACCGAGGTTTTCGCCATCATACATACCATTTGCTGGTATATTCATATACATACATGTGTATGAGTGTGTATACTGCGTGCATATTGGGTGCCGCATACCACAACGACGGGTTATATAGCACTCTCATTGAGTGCGAGACACTCCCCCTCCACGCTTCCCTTCTATCTCATCCCCTCTTCTCTTCCCCCATCCCCAACGAAAGCGGACGGCGCTCAAAACAGTGTTGTGAATTTGTGAGTTTGACAATGTGACCGCAAGAGGGCGCTAGTGAACTCTAGCTTTACATTTCGCCGCGCAAGTACAAAAATCGGTGAATTTATTGCGTGCGTGTGTGTGTGCATGCGTTATAGCGCTTCAAAAGTAGAGACGCATTGTTTTTAGACTAGAATCTCGCATATTGATGTACCTGGCTATATATATATATATATATATATATGTATATATGCATATATATATATGCATTCGGATTGAAGGTAGTGTTGTACAGATTACCCAGTATATTGCGTTGATGTTTGCAACGCCGCCGAGTACTTACCTGAAGCTTTTTGTGTGACGTCAATTGTCGTATTGTTGGTGTGTGTTTGTGAGTGTTTGTGAGTGTGTGTGTGTGTGTCTTTCATTGTATCCAAATACGGAGCCGGTGACAGTGCAAGCAAGTACGGTGTGCATATAAACATTGAACCAAGTGCAAATGGACATACACTTTAAACACACACACACACATAGATGTGTATATATGTCGTTATTGTATAAATATATACTATATTTGAAGCTCTATGTAAATTCAGATGTTTATGTAGTCTGTCTAATATTGACATATTTATGCACCAAGTGTGCCATCATTGGAAAAGTCGCCGATTTTCTGTGTCTGTGTATTAAATCGCTATATATATACACATACATGTGTGTATGTGCGTGTGTGTGCCCAAATCAAGACTTCTAATCTAGTAATGTGTAGTGTGTGTGTGTGTGTGCGTGTGTGTGTGCGTGTGTGTGTATGTGCCATCCTTCGCTGGAATTCAGTACCTTGTTTCACGCTATGCTATCACATTGCGCCTCATATTATCCGCCCATCACACTCTGATATCAATCCAGCTACACATCCGCACCTCATCACATCACAACATCCGAACTTCATCTCCATTTTCGCCACAACCGCGCGCTACCACAGCTCGCATTTTTTATTTGCTCGAAAATATTGGAAGATAGAGAAAGAGTGAGAGAGTGAAATGGAAAAGCAGAGTTTGAGAGCATTCACCATCATTTCCATGTCAACTCTACCTCACAGATCAATCCTACCTACCTCCAGCTCACCTGAACAAAGTGTGTGTGTGTGTGTGTGTGTGTGTGTGTCTATCTGTCTGTCTGTGTGTGTGTATGCTTCTAGTAGTGATCTACCGCAGCGCGAGTGAACGGCTTATTTTTCAAATAAACACTCGTCAACGTCGGCTCGATTTTTGTTTGCCTCTCTTCAAGTGTGTACTCACTAGTTGTACTCGCTAGTTGTAGAGTGCAGGAGATGAGCAAGACTGTCTGACTGTGCTGTCTCCAAACCTGTCACTGTTTTATCTAATCTACGCTTAAATTGTCCAATACTGCTTGATTCCACTACACATCATTTTCTAGACTGTTGCAAATACGTGTTAGTGTAAGTGTGTGTGAGTGAAGACAAACGCACAGACGGTGTTTGGTGGTGATGAGTGAATTACTGGCCGCCAGCCTCGCCGTAGAGCTTCAGTGCGCCGCTTTTGACAAACACCACCACATCGGCCACGAAACTGGCCAACCAACAACACAACACAAACCCCACTACTCCGTGTCTACACAACACACACAACACACACACACAGTAGGTTATGGTGGGCTTTGATAGACACGAACTATGGTACTATTTGATTAGGAGAGTCTATGAGAGCGTGTACGTCGGCTTGAAAATGACAGCGAAAATATTACGACAAATATAAACAGAGCAGACCAAAAAATCGATATTTTCATTGTTATTTATCTCTTGATATCAAATAGCAGATTAAATGACAATTATCAATTGATCAGAAAATAATAATGATTGTTGTTCGATCGCTTAAATGCAAAACGAAATAACAATAAGATGAGTATATATTTGAAGTGAAAAACACAGGACAATCATAGGTCAATGGCAAATAATTGGGTCAAGGGCGTATAATTGGGTCAAGGGTATATAATTGGGTCAAGGGCGTATAATTGGATCAAGGGCGTATAATTACGAGATACGAGAATCTCCTATAACAATAAAAAATAAATATCAGTGTAAATTGAGAAAGACGACAAACATAGAGCAAGGGCATATTATTAGTTCAAGGGTGTATAATAAGAAGACGGGCTTAAATTGAGCTGGAGGTAGGTTGGGCGCCAGGTAGGGCTTGTCTACCTGAAGCGTTGCGTGTCGTACACCCAGCAGGCGCCTGTCACCTGACACGACCGTTCCCACACGAGACATGCACTGTCCACCAGCGTGCCTGCTATCAGAGGACCGAAACCGAACGCCAGCGACGATATCGCGCCGCCCAGACCAAGAGCGACTGGTTTGTCCGCCACACTCACACATCTGCGCTCAACACACAAACACACACACACACACATGTGCATATAGTGCATTTTTCGACCATAATGCGCACACAAATAGCGACAATTTATCAAGCGTTGTAGTTGTCAAATAAATCGTATTCACAAAAGCACACATTTGTAGAGCACAATGACTGCGAAACACAAATCGACAATTGACGGTTGATGCCAGCCTCCGCCGAATGATCTTTTCAGATCACGTAGAACTTGCAAGATCACTGAGATCTGGCCAGATCACACTGATCAAGCTGATCACACCTGAGCACGACGATGAAGTGAGGAATGGCCACAGCTGATTGTAGCAAGCCAGACACAGACACGGCCGCCAGAAATGCCGCAAACACGCCGTCACACGCACTGGCCGTCTCACACAGCCCGGCATGAACCACACTCGCGACACCCCCATCACCCACACACCTATGCCCCACATTCATCACCCCCCCCCCAAACACACACACACATATTAAGACTGGAGAAACACATAAAGGGAAGGAGGTACAACTACGAATTGAAGAAAACACGTGAAATCACATAAAGTATCAAGGATATTGAAAATTATAAATGACATTAAAAAGTAAAGTTTACCCAAGAACAATTTGAAATTTCCGTTCTCGATTAATATTTCGTTCCATTAGAAAAAAACAACAAATAATGTTGAAAAATCCATCCTCTCGAATCATTTACGTGTTGATTTACGTTATTGCACATTTTTGCACTTTACAATAATGAAGCTTGTTCTTTTGAATGAATGAAACTTTGGCAGATTGAACATTGTTTACCCTGAAACATCAGTAGGAAATATGCAAATATGGAGTGGAATTTTCTGGTTAAAATACTGGCTTTCTGGGCGGGGATCGACGGTAACTCTGACTCACCTGCAGTCCGTGTAGATGTCGCTAGTGTTGGCGCCGCCCGTACTGGTACAGCCGGCATGACAGGGCGAGAAGTAAGATCGACCCGGCGTCTCATTGTCCAGCGAGGCACGGTGACACACTGGAATATACTCCTCCGTGGAACAAGCACACTGCTCACTACATAATGTCTCCACAACCAACCTATACAGCCAACACACATTTCATTTCATTTCATTTATTGAGTCATTTGTAAAGCGCAATACACACATCATGTCTCAATTGCGCAAATATAAACATTACACACCACATACATTCATGTACAATCACATGCATATTCAAGTATATGTTTCGTATTTACAAAGCAGGACAATACAATACAGGCAGAACACAGACACACGCACACACACGTACATGCGCCCATCAGCAAATACCTTACGGTTCATCAAGAAAACACACACACACACACACACGCACAACTGTGAGATTCACCCATTGTTTGAAAAGAGCGATTTGTTGAGAGAACACAACACCTGTACTGAAAAAAGAGGCTAATAATGATATACTTTTATAATATAGTTCTTATATAATTACATTTAATAATTATCATAGTATTAAATTATCATATATTTTAGTAGGAAAATAATAACTTTTTACGACCCTCAGAGCGAGCCAAGATTTGTGTCAATACCCGCAGGAGGATGACAAACGTCATGCATCAGTGCTAAATTGTATGAGACCCTCAATCATTTTCCACATATTCAATAACAACACACCTAACCTACCTAAATGAGAAATATATTGCATGTGTCAAAAGTGTTATTAGTTTATTGAGTATTGCGTATTTAGCGTGTCTTCAGTGTGTTGTGTATCGGAAGAGTTCAGTGTGTTCAGTTCAGTTCAGTCTGTATGTGCGTGTCCTTAGTGTGTTAAGTGAGACCAGTGCGTTCTATGCACTGGTGCGGTGTGCGGAGCGAAATTATTTCGAAGCTTAATAGCCAGTACTCAATACAAGTGAACTCAAACAGTGCGAATGTGTCGGAATTGGTGCTTTGATGGCAATATTACCAATAAGCCGAGTTGAGCAGAATTACCGGGGGGCATAATTGCATATTCATCCCCCCAAGTCAATTTGTCGGGAGCCAATATACGAGCCGTATAAGCCACGCATGCCTGCCAGGATCTACAGCCATGATTAGAAGCCCCTCGTCTATCCTAGCAATAGAACACACACACCCGTCCGACTGACGCACGCCCGGCAGATCGGCTTCCAGCGGCGGACAGCGCAGAAACAGCAGCGCCACAAACGGCGCAGAGCCGCACAATCGCAGCACGGCAATAGAGAGCGTGACAGCGCGGGCCGGCGGCTGCCAGCGACGCATCACCACGCCGGCCACCACCACTCCCACCACCAACGACGCCTTACTCACCGCTGCCAACACACACACACACACACACACACATGAATGGGTGTTGGTTGAATCCAGCATGGAGGAAGGTGAGTGTATTACCCGCGAGAATTCGACTAGAAGAGATGGAAAAGCAATTACTGAATTAAGCACACACACAGAGAGAGAGCTAGAGTAAGAGAGAGAAAGAGAAAACACACACAAGAATGCTTTTCATTTGTCTTTCTACCAAAAAACGAAATGTTTTATGAATAGCTTCTTTGAACAAAAACATTGAATTTCCACGAATTACATTAATGAAAATTCGCTGGCGCCATTGCTGAATTGGCAAAAATTTTTGAAGATAAAATGTTAACAGAATCTCGCTAGATGGCAGCACCGGTCGATCTTACAAGCGTAGGAAGCTGACGTTGCTTTGTCCACACGAAACATGTGTTCAATATACTTGGGCTGGTAGCTGTAGAAGCCGATCAGGCCGAGAAAATAAGTCATGGTGGCCAGCGTGCTTGCCATCAACACCGGATTGCGCAGCAGCCGCGCCAAACGTCGCCGCAAATCTGCCCAGAAACGCCGCACAAAAACAAACTAACAATATAGAGAAATTTGTGTCAAAATCTCGACAAGCATAGTGAAAGTATTATTTGGAAAGCGGAACAAGAGAGAAAAGAACCAAAATTTTCATTTATAAGAAAGTTTAGACATAAAACAATTGGTTTCTGTTAGGATTGATTTATGTCCATTCTGTTTATGATATGCGTTTGGTTTTATATCTATGATTTTATATATTGTGTATATCTATCTATGATTAGGAAAAAGTCCAAATGTCAACACACACACACACACACACATGAGTTCTATTTACTCATTTATTGCACAAATGTAAACAAAAGAAACATTTAAAAATCGCAATTATTTAAAAAATACAATTAATTTTGATAAACAGACCCCACCATATTTTCGCCATATTTTATGTTATATTAGTGGTGTTTTGATACATTATTATTGTGATTAATTTATTATACAACTGATAACACTTATGATGCAGTATATGTAAGAAGGTATTCACCGTTGAATGAAGTTGTTGCATTATCAACGGCGAGATCACGACTGTCTTGCTTGCTGGTGCTAGTCAACTGATCATCACCATGATGATGACGATGAAGAGTCTGTTCTTGAACGTCACTGCTGTCACCAGCCACTGCTGTTGCATCATCATTCAACTGTGAACGTTTCCGTCCAGCCGTTTCTTCGTCAAATGTTTTATCTGTAGAAATATGCTTGGCATCTTTCCCTTGACAGCATGCGGCAACATCACAACTCTCCGCGTGTCCAGCCTGTCTCCCGGTCTTCTCGACTTGTTGAACATCTGCACGCTCCTGCTGTTGTTGTTCGCAGACCATTGCATCGCTTCCACACGCCGCAGTGGCAGCCGGACAGCTGGTAGAAGCGTGTCGTGGAGGTGTGAGTCGGTCAGGGAACAGCGACACAGCCGCGGCATACAGCGACAACAAGGCCGCTATTATCACAAGACCCAACCACCAGGCGCCGATCCAACGCGGGTCATCGCGAGAAATACCTAACACACCAATATTCACCCATATAAACACACACACACACACACACACACACACTCACACGTACATACAAACACAAATACCATTAGACAAAATTGTGTCTGAAGATGAAAATAAAACTGGACAAATAGCAATGCTTCGTTGAAAACTTATTCTATCCGTGAAAAGAAAAGATGAAAAGAGTAATATGCAAACAGCATCGAAACCACATTTCTGTACATGAAATATCTAGAAATTCCAACAATGAAACGCCTAGGCTGCAAAAATCCCAATAAAATTCTAAGAAAATCTCCTTATAAAATAGGTATGCGTGTGTGTGTGTGTGTGTGTGTGTGTGTGTGTGTGTGTGTGTGTGTGTGTGTGTGTGACAGTGCCTGGATCAATGCTGGGATAGACGTAAAGTTTGACACAGGCCGATGCCAGCAAGTAACCGATAATTGGGCCGCATATACGGGCAGCAGAGCCCAGGGCTGTTATGCGTCACACACAAAAACATGCATGCATGCACATATTTTAATTATTATTGTAATTATCCAAGTGATAGTTCTTCATTATATAATGTTTTTAAGTAAATTAAATTTATCTTCAATCGGTTATTTTAATTCACTATGAAATTCAAAATAACATTATGTCGAGTGTTGAGTTTTTTGTGCTTTAAAACTTGTGTAACAAATCAAATCAACAAAACACATTTCATGCACTTATTTATTATTATTATTATTATATTATTATTCAAGTTAATTAACAAGTAGGAACGGCAAGAGCGTGAACGCTAGTAGAATTAAAACAAGACTCAACTGAACAAACAGAAGCATCCATAGCATCACAAACATCCGTATTATATAACAATAGGCAATATAATACATTTGCATATAACACTTTTTACTTTTTAACACTTAGGCATATAACACTTTTTACCCGTTTCTCAGAGGCTTATATCTCTGGAACCATAAGTCCGATTAACATGCATTTTTTTGTTGGGTAGCCCAATCCTTCCTGCCGCGAATGAGACTATGCCGAATCATGTCAGTGCCCAGTGTGGCACGTGGCACGTGCCATATGCCCTCTTATAATTTAGCAGAAAACTTTGCCCATGCACGCAGACAAATGCATTAACGACAAAGTTTGATTACATATGATAGCTTCGCGCTCGCTCGTTCATCGCCGAACACGGCGCCTTACTGGTATATAACAATAGGCATTATAATCCATTTGAACTTGCATATTGCATGAACCAGGGGTTCCCAAACTTTTTCGCTCGGCCACCCCCAGGACAGATCCGGAGGGCTCTCCCCCAGTAAAAATAATAAGAGTTAGAAAAACACCTTTATACTGAAATATTATCACATTAAATACTTTAATGTCATTGTTATTGAATATATTCTAAAATACAAACAAAAAACATCAGGTGTTCATAACATGGATTTTTTTGCAAATTTTTCTCAGGCGGCTCCCCCGACCCCCTGAAATGGCCTCGCTACCCCCTAGCGGGTCGCAAACCACCCGTTGGTAACAGCTGGCATAAACAATAAAAATGAGAAAAAAATTAATTTAGTCCTCAATGAACTTGTGGTGAGGACAATTTGTAATCGACGCCAGCATCCAACAAATGACATGGCAAGGTTCACAGACACACCAAACACGTGCAAACACAAAATAAAAAATCAATTCGTGTGCAGTATACACACGATATGGTCATAAACTAGATAAACACCAAGGTCGCACAGGAGAAATTATGTCCTGAGAGGAAGTACCAATTGATAATAAGGGTCACGAAGAAGATAGCAAAGTCTGGTTTCACGCACGCGCGATCAAATTAGAATTTGATGGCATAAAAATTGTGTTGTCGTGAACAAAGCGAGCATATTACAAACTAAACTACACTGCCAACCTAAATGACTTGAAACTGAGTATATACATAAAGCCCCGATAAAACAGCGACATTAGAACGACTGAAAAACTGAGCAGAAATACAATAATACAAAATATTCTAAATATGTATTTAATATTATTAATGTGTTTCCAGAAAAAATATGTAGAACATGAATTGATTTGTCATAATTTAGGTGAATTATCATTATAATAGCATAATAATTATAATTTCCAATTCGGCAGGGAAAAGTGTTGCATTGAAATGAGAAAAAAAGTGTTGCATTGAATTTGCAATTGCAATGAAGTTGTGGGAATTGCAGTTTCAATGAAGTGTTGCATTGAATTTGCAACAGAAAACCCACAAAAAACGGCAAAACCAAATGAAGTTAAAATCCAAACAACAAAAATAACAAATTCACAATTCAACAACAACTTGAAACTTTTGTTTACCATAACGCACAAATATTACAGGAAGTTGCGAAATTTGAATGAAACAATATTATGGGAAAAATGGTTTTAGATAGAGTGAATATTAGTGAAAAACAAATATTAGAACAACTACAATTATCCAGCGCACCCTAATTTCTATTAGTCCATATTTTCAATGTATCGTGCAAAAACACTGACCAAAGTAGAGGGGTGAATTTTTTTGCGAAATGCCGTCGTCCAAATATGGAGCGCTGATGGTGAAAATGGTCATAGTACCGGTAGCTGTAAGACAATTACACACAGACACGCATCAAACGAACAATCAAGTCTATGATATACAAATGATAATTGTGTATAGATCTGATGAGAAACCAAGCATCTTATCTTAGACCGGTGGTACCTGTATTTTCCAATGAATTCAGTTGTTCCACCCAAATGAATGTGAGACGGTCCACTAGAAACCAAAATAAACGAATTCAAAATCATAAAAACAAACACGCACACACACATTCGTCCTGTTCTGTCCTACATTTAGTTCCCCACTTGACAACCTCTACTCTACCTATTACTGATCTTATATTGAGCATAGACAGAACTTTGTAAAACACTGCTCCACACACACACACACACACACACACACACACATTATGAAACTGTCCTAACATGAAGACAGCTAGAAGGCCACTGTGCAATCAATGCGTCCGTATTACCAGTGCTAACGATTTGGTTGAATATAAGAAAAACAAATAAGTAGCAGTGGCGGAACCAGATTGCATTTGGGGGGTGGGGGAGACTGAATTATGTATGACTAGACAGCGTGTGATGGTCATGACTTGATGGAATTTTAAATGATATACACACACCAATTTACCAATGTGAGAGCAAGTGCTGGCAATGTTTTTCGATCAGTCTGCACATGCATCACTATTCAACGCCTTTGCGATATTGCTTATATATAAAAATTATAAAAAAAGATATATATTCTTGACATCTTAATGAAGCTCTTGGTCATGAGGAGTTGATGGAAACATTTTGGGAGCGTCTTCAGCCCCTTGGATCCGCCACTGATTAGGAGAACAAACCAAGCAAATACCTGAACGTCCCTGATTCAAGACCATATGACACTAACATAAAAGCTCACAAAATCGCCAAATTATCAAGAGAAACAATCTCCTACCAAAACAACCACGACAAACTGACTCATATTAGTCCTATAACGTCGATTATTGATCCGTTCTGCAAACAAATATTGGTTATTCATTTCAATGGCGCTGCATCTAATGACACCAAACAAAATTACCGCTCTTCCACTAAACTATATGATCGGTGCTAGGTGTAGAACCCGTGACAGTCGAGTTAGTGTTACTTTGGACATTAGCTGCTCAACATAGGCCAATGGATCAAACATTACCAAGTCGACATGCTCGGCGTTATAGGATCAAAAAGCAAGCCTGGGGAATAATTCACTGATGCTGTGTTTGCTCACCAATCAGGAAGTACTGAGCCGCCCAGAACAGGTAAGCGCGCGTGCTGCCCGCTGAGTCGATGGTGCACTCCACTGGTTCATCTCGAGCAGAGGACACAGCCACGTCGGACGTCAGACAAAGACGGCGACTGGAGGTCATGTGATCGCGTATCACCGGAGCCGGCACCAACAGGTAGCTGCCCAAGCCGCACAGTAGCCCCAGCACAATGGTCATCACGCCCACGACCATCCAACGGGGTCGATGACGACTGCTGGCCACGTGGCTCACACAGACGGCGGTCAGTAGAGGTCCCAACTCGCCCACCGACGGCAGAATGCCAAACTGTTGGCTGCTGAAGTGAAAATGCCGTTCGACCGACGTCTGTACGGCCACCAGATAAGTGAACACGGTCGCTTGCAACACGTTCTTCAGGGCAAAAAACACAAGAAAGACCCGCCGGTCGGCCATTGGCTGCAGCCAGCGCGGACGCACACCGCAAACGCCACATCCATCACGATCTTCAAGATCCAAGCAACCTTCGGGAGGTGGTGACAGCGACGGGAGCGGCGAGGGCAAATCCTGGGCGAGTGAGGGAGCAGCCGTTTCTCGGGACTTTGGCTCGAGCTGAAAGGTCGAGTCGCAGACTACCTCGTCGGCAAGTGGATCGAGCTGGTTCAATTGGCCGTGCATCGTGCAACACAACGGCTGACGAATGTGCCCTTGCAACGAGGAAAAGCCAAACCCAACCAGTGAACCAAGCCGAGCCAAGCAGTGCACGCAGACTCACACGCGAATGTGATAATTGCGATTTCCTCGTTATCATAGAGGTATGTGACAAAAAACGCGTGCTGCAAGAACCGTGTGCGACGTGGCAGCTAGGTGCAAACAACATTAAATGTATGGTGGGCCGGTGAGTGAGAACATCAACGACAGCAGTAGTGACCTCTAGTGGTGAGAAATGGAAGCACTCGAACAACCCCGACAAATTATCATTATTATTATATTTATTTATTATTATTATTATTATTATAATTATTATTAATGTTTATTTGTATAGCGCACATTAAAACACACGCGCGAAAAGACAAATATTGGTGCAAAAATAAAAACAAATAAGTAAGACACGCCGCTTAGGGAAAACAAACATGCGGACAATACACACACCCACAAGCACACATACACTCACACATACATACACACACACACACACAAACATAATCATGCACACACACCGCAAAATTGAAACATGACAGTAAGAAAGAGCAAAAAAACAACAAGAAACTTCTAGTAAATAAATCAAGCGAGACGGAATTAACACTGGTTCTTCCATGGTTTAACAGACTTGGCACATTTTTTTTTCAAATAAGCAGTCCAACAGATCTCGCACACCCTGGCTTTTTTTAGTTATATAGTTTTACAAATACAAATGAGGTAAAAACAAAACTTTTTCATTCAATATTCATTTATACGGTTACATTACATTTTACATTTTACGGTTTATTACATTTTTACGGTTATTCCTTCGATATAATTGAGCAAACACTTTTTTCCATGATAGAAATAAAAAGTAAAAATATATACCTTCTTCAACTTTTGAGAGGAATCATTTAGAAGTCAGACTCGCACCATTTAGAAGTCAGACTCGAACCCCCGGTTAAGAACCCCTGAACTAACTGCAAACGACAAGCAGTTACGCAAAAAAGCCTGGGAGACAGTCAATTACGAAAATTCTAACAAGACAGACGAATTACTCAGCCAAATTTTGATTTTGCATAAAGCTGAATTGTGGTCCACACACGTATTAACAATTCACACATGGAGAAAACAATGTAAATAAAATACATGACGCAGATTTATTATAAAACTAACAGGTTTTTAAACAGTTCTTATGAAGCTAGCAGAGTTCGCTACAAACACCGGACGCTGTTGAAAACTGCAAAACAAAATCAAAACATGTTTCGTATGACCGTAAAATCCTTCACACACACGCACACACACACACACACACACACACACACATACACACAGACGCACGCGAAATAAACCAATAGTTCTTCCTTAGCTGTGTATAAATAGCGGATATCCTGCGATGGCGCACCTCACATGTACAATCAAGTAACATAATCGTTTCCACCAAACACACACACACACACACACACCCACACAGAGACACAAACCTACGTATATTTGACCATGAATGTGAAAGGATTTCAACCGCCTACGAGCATTTGCACGAAACAAAAAAACGAAAGGAGGAAATAGTTGAAATTCACCGAGACATTGAATCGTAGATGATCGCATTAGCTGACAAGCTTTTCAAACTGCAGCGGAACAAGAGTGCAAACTTTGTTTTGGGAACTGAATTATGTATGAGTGACTAGGTATCGTGTGAACGTCATGACTTGTAGCATTTTACAGTGATATACACACATTTACACACACACAATAATGTGCGAATATGCTCTGCGATAATGCTTACATCAACAAATTCTACAGGAAGATATTTTTCTTGACCTCTTTTAGTGAACCTGTTGGTTATGAGGAGTTGATGGAGACATTTTGAAGGGACCTCAGCCCCCTGGGTCCGCCAGGGTTTATTAACGCATCATCGCTTGCTTTCAATACGTCATTCAGAGTGGCAATGACCTGGTATTAGCATTGAGCGGCGAGATTACATTACACGCCTCGGTTGTGAATGAAAGACTTCAAAGCAACAATTTGCCAAGCTTATGCTTGCCTGTGCTTGCTAGACAAACATAGGTAGTGGTGTGGTAAACTCTAGTTGGCTATTTGCAATTGTTCCCTAGCATTGCTGACAAAAGTCTAGCGTTTGTTTCGCATACATTTAGCTAGAGAAGTAAAACAACTCAGGCCCCAGTAATATTGGGCAAAAAACAAAAGAAAATTAAGCATCCACTTTATAAATATTTAATTCGTACAATAAACATTTTAATCACTGTTGTATCCGCGTAAAAGACAAAACCAAAATGTTCATATACAACAAAAGCGAAAGCAGACAACAACAAAAAACACTTCAATAATTTTATTCTAAGACAAAACATACTGCGTATTTTGAAACATCACGACACAAATACACACACACACACACACACACACACAAGCACACACAAATATATACCGATACACACACACACAAATATATACCGATACACACACACACAAATATATACCGACACACACACAAACAACTAATGTTGATTCTACTGTTGCATAGAATCTTCATCGCCAGTGCTTGCGGTATTCACAGGGCGTGTGTTGTGAATACTCAACAATTCACGTCTGACACACACACACACACACACACACAAATTCTGAACCATGACCACACCTCAAGCCAGAAAATCTACTAGCTATAATCCACTAGAAAACTATATAATCCAAACAATTACCTACTATTTAGATAGCTATAACTATTTTACCCAAACTAACCTATAACTGCATATTAGCTATTATTTCCGTCTTACGGTTAGACAGTATAATAATTAATTACAGACAGAATCGATTCTAGTTTGTTATTAAGTCAACAAAAAAACTTTTCTTCCCTGAAAAAAATGGAGCGAAAATTTCCTCACTCAAATTTCATGTAAGTTTGTCTTTCTGAATATCCTAATGTCTCTCATGAATACGCAAGTATGCGTGTGTGAGTGTATGTGGTGTGTGTGTTGTTTTGTTTTTTGTGTATGTGTGTGTGTGTGTGATGTGTGTATGTATATGTATGTGGTGTGTGTATGTGTGTGGTGTGTGTATGTATGTGGTGTGTGTGAATTAATGTGTATGTGTGTGTGTGTATGTGGTGTGTGTGAATTAATGTGTGTGTATGTGGTGTGTGTGTATGTATGTGTGTGTGATTTAATGTGTATGTGCGTGTGTATGTAATGTATGTGTGTGTGATTTAATGTGTATGTGTGTGTGTGTGTCTGTGTATGTAATGTGAATGTAATGTGTGTGTGTGTGAGTTTAAGTGTGTGTGTGTGTGTATGTATGTGGTGTGTGTGTGTGTAAGTATGTGGTGTGTGTGTGTGTATGTATGTGGTGTGTGTGTATGTATATGTATGTGGTGTGTGTATGTATGTGATGTGTGTATGTGTATGTATGTGTGTGTATGTATGTGGTGTGTGTGAATTAATGTGTATGTGTGTGTGACTTAATGTGTGTGTGTGTGTGACTTAATGTGTGTATGTGGTGTGTGTGTATGTATGTGTGTGTGATTTAATGTGTATGTGCGTGTGTATGTAATGTATGTGTGTGTGTTGGTGCGTGTGTGTGTGTATGTATGTTAGTGTGTATATATATATGTGTGTGTGTGTGTGTGTGAGTGTGTATATGTGTGAGTGTATGTATGTGTATGTGTAGTTGGCACCTGATTTCGGGTGTTATTTTGTCGTGTCGCTGAGTGTTGGTGAGATCGACCAGTAGTTCACGCTGCTCGACCGCCATATCGCCGGCGTAACGACGCACTAACACTAACAAACACTGATGCCACAACACCGGCAACAATCGCTCGTCCAAGTGAAACCTGCCCTCACACACACACACACACACACACAAATATCTAAATACAAACGTATAAATATTGTGGGTAAGCTATAAGTACAGCGCACACAGACGCAGTTATAAGCGGCAATATATCAAGCCAGATTAGAAATATAAATGAAACACACAGAGATAACATGAATAAAATGAGAATTCATACAAACACACTTAGGTACACACATGCATGTAATGTGTGTGTGTGTGTGTTAGTATTATATGCGGTTACGTATGTTGCGAAGTCTGGCTTCTTACTGACACAGACATATCGGGTAAAAATTGCACAAAAACTATGACTAGATAGAACACACAATATGAAAAACGGCAGAAATACAGCAGCAAAAAAAGAGAGGAAAAATGATAATGGAAAATGCACCGAAAAGAAAAGAAAAAAAAGAAAAAACAGCCAGAAAAAGACGACGTGCATTTTCCAAAAGCCATCATTGTGATATGATGTGATATGATGTGACGCACCTCATGAAGTGTGCGTGCAGTGTGTCGATGACGCGGTAGGGCAGTGCGTACTGCTTGTCCAACAGTACACGCATGAACAAGCTGGCGGCGGGCGTGTAGGAGGGCGCGGCGGCCATCTTCAACAGAGCCGCCGAAGCGTGCAACACGGGCACAGAACAGCGCGTGAGCACTGATCCAATGATGATCGCCTCGCGCAGAGTACAATCGCCCGACTGCAAGTGCACACACACACACACATACACGCACATACACACATGTTGTTTGTATACAAACATGAGTTTTGTGAGAAATGAGAGGTCAAAGACTCGTGGCTCCTGCCTTACAGATATCATAATTATATTTAAACATTTGTGTTGTAGTCTGGCTGACAAATTCAATTTGACAATTTCTCCCAATCATCCAAAAATCATCCGCTATTACGAATTTTTGCAGAGCGAAACTATCACTTGTAACCAACATATTTATGTGTGTGTATGTGTACATGTCATTGTGTTGTTGTATGTTATTTTAATTAATCCATTGTATTTGGTTTGTTTAATTAACGCACTGGCAGACAATTCGTTCTGGTTCATGCCGTATTATCTTGTTGAATTTGTGTGTTAATGCAACCATATGGGTTTATGCTCAATTGGAAATAGGTGAATATATATTGAGGAATCGAGTTGACTGAGCTTGCTTGATCCGAAGCAAACAAAACACAAACACAAGTTTTGGCAACAAGTGAGGTGCTATAGTAGTTCGGCCTGCAAAAATTCAGAATAGCAGACGAATGTGCAAAAATACAGCTCTGCAAACAAGACACAATGAATAATTGGAAGAAATTGTCCAATTCGATTGTCAACCAGCCCACAACACAAATGTTTAAACACAAGTATGATATCTGTAAGGCAGGAGCCACGAGTCTTTGACCTGTCATTTCTACGGAAACAACTCGCTGAGAACACACAGACAGACAGACAGACACACTGTACTCTGTCAGACTGTTCTGTATCTGTTCACCTCGCAGAGCGGCAGTAGCAGACCCTTCATGAAGGCGCCCGGCTTGAACAGTGCCTTCTTCAGTGCCAGGTAGAGATGCGGGTTGAGACGGCGGTAGAAGTGAATGTCGTCGCGTACGCGTGGCAACAGAACCAGGTTGTAGAAGCGCTGTGCCTGTCGCTCGGCCAGGTTGGCGGCGAACATGCGAGTCGCCTGGTACATGGCGGCCGCCGACCACGACTCAGGACCTGGTCCGCCGACATCGTCACAAACACACACACAAACAAACATATTCATACACATATAACCATACACGCGCACAAACATACACCCAAACATACACGCACACACAAACACACACATTTGCATTTGACTGTTGTGTGAGTGTATTTCAAATCATTTATGTGTGTGTATGTGTGTGTGTGTGTGTGTGTGTATGTATGTGTGTGTGTGTATGTGTGTGTGTGTGTATGTGTGTGTGTGCACATATGTACACTTAGACCTGTTAAAAACAACTGTTTTCGATTTTTATACCCTCCTGTACGGTTTTCCCATGATTATCGATCTGAAAACGCCGAAAATCACAACCATTTTTGTCTAGAATGCCTCTATAACCTACCGCATTGAACATGAAGTTTTCGCGCCCGATACACAGGGAAGATACAGCAAGAAATAGGCAATTTTGCCTTGCACGGCGCAGTTGTTTCACTTATAACTTGTGTTACAATTGCAATTCGAGGACAAATTGGGTATTAAATCGAAGCATTCGCTCCTGCAAGAAATATTTCGAGATATTATTAGCATACATTGTACGGTAGAGTATGAAAGATGAAGAGACAAAAAGGTGAGGGACTCTCACGTGTCAGGTAGAGCATTTGTTCCCAGTTGTGCAGATTGGGAATGACCTTGAACGCCTTGGGCAGCTTGCCGGTGCGGTATTTGGCGAGCACAACCCGCACAGCGTCGTACATTTGCCGCACACGAGCATCAATCTCGTGCAGAGTCACCACACCTAATTTACACACACACACACACACACACACACACACAGATGTACATACACGCACATAAGTCAGAAATGTGTCGGGAAAGTCAATACAGATGTTGTGCTTCGAATAAGCCCACATTACCGTCGACATATCGGTAAACGGCGATACTGTACAAAATATGGAAAAGAGCATTCGACAGAGCTAGGAAAAAATATGAGACTTCGACAGCAGTGCACCAAGACTGTATAACATGCTGCCGACAAAACTTATGATGTCACTTGATGTGAATAACTTTGAAAAAAGACTGAATAGGTTTTTGTTTAATAGATCGTATGATCTCTCAAGAACAAGTGACCAAGACAAAGTATTCATGTGGAAGAAATTATCGTGAGTGACTTCTGGAGTCTTGAACGTCCCTAGAAGAACAAGTAACAAGTAACACCACTGTAGTAACAAGTAACACCACTGTAGTAACAAGTAACACCACTGTAGTAACAAGTAACACCACTGTAGTAACAAGTAACACCACTGTAGTAACAAGTAACATCACTGTAGTAACAAGTAACATCACTGTAGTAACAAGTAACACCACTGTAGTAACAAGTAACATCACTGTAGTAACAAGTAACACCACTGTAGTAACAAGTAACACTACTGTAGTAACAAGTAACATCACTGTAGTAACAAGTAACACCACTGTAGTAACAAGTAACATCACTGTAGTAACAAGTAACATCACTGTAGTAACAAGTAACATCACTGTAGTAACAAGTAACACCACTGTAGTAACAAGTAACATCACTGTAGTAACAAGTTACACCACTGTAGTAACAAGTAACACTACTGTAGTAACAAGTAACATCACTGTAGTAACAAGTAACATCACTGTAGTAACAAGTTACACCACTGTGGTAACAAGTAACACTACTGTAGTAACAAGTAACATCACTGTAGTAACAAGTAACACCACTGTAGTAACAAGCAACATCACTGTAGTAACAAGTAACATCACTGTAGTAACAAGTTACACCACTGTAGTAACAAGTAACACTACTGTAGTAACAAGTAACATCACTGTAGTAACAAGTAACATCACTGTAGTAACAAGTTACACCACTGTAGTAACAAGTAACACTACTGTAGTAACAAGTAACATCACTGTAGTAACAAGTAACACCACTGTAGTAACAAGTAACACTACTGTAGTAACAAGTAACACCACTGTAGTAACAAGTAACACCACTGTAGTAACAAGTAACACCACTGTAGTAACAAGTAACACCACTGTAGTAACAAGTAACACCACTGTAGTAACAAGTAACACCACTGTAGTAACAAGTAACACTACTGTAGTAACAAGTAACACCACTGTAGTAACAAGTAACGCCACTGTAGTAACAAGTAACACCACTGTAGTAACAAGTAACACTACTGTAGTAACAAGTAACACCACTGTAGTAACAAGTTACACCACTGTAGTAACAAGTAACACCACTGTAGTAACAAGTAACGCCACTGTAGTAACAAGTAACACCACTGTAGTAACAAGTAACACCACTGTAGTAACAAGTTACACCACTGTAGTAACAAGTAACGCCACTGTAGTAACAAGTAACATCACTGTAGTAACAAGTAACACCACTGTAGTAACAAGTAATACCACTGTAGTAACAAGTAACGCCACTGTAGTAACAAGTAACACCACTGTAGTAACAAGTAACGCCACTGTAGTAACAAGTAACACCACTGTAGTAACAAGTAACGCCACTGTAGTGTGGCGCAACGCAACAATAATGACTGATTTATAGAATAGGTTAATGTGATACACAAATATACACAAAATGTCCAATTAATATACACAATATGTCCACAAATTCACTTTGTAAATTTGAGATAAAAAACGAGTTATCTTTGTTCATGCTGTTTCCGCTCAATTCTTAAGACAAACAAAAACTGACAGTCACAAAACTTTGGAGACAATCAACAATCAGACACAATGAACAATAGCAAGATACATCAATAAACCTTACAGCAGTGGTTCTCAACCTTATTGCCGGCACTTAACCTCACACGTTTCATGCATTCATCGATCCGTTCTTATTTGAGGTGTTATATGAGAAAAATCACAAATCACGTACGATAAAGACAGTCACACACAAGTAGGCTACTACTGAGTGGACCGAGTTGCTTGCAGCACAGATATCAAGGCCAAGCGATGTGGCGTGATTAGCTGCAGCCAATGAGGACCAAGCAGAGCTTGACGTCACGAATCATACGAGCTAGTGGGTGAATCAAACCGCTGAATCCCAGAAACTAACTCACACAACTACTGGGGTTAAAAACCACTGCGCTAGCAAAATCAACACAAAAGTTCTCACTGTTATTGGCATCAGACATTTGCGTGCCAATTTCGGTTTCTTTCTCGCGAATTTTCTCCATTATTATGTCGGCCAGAACGCGACGAGGCTTGGCATCTCTGCACAAAAACTGCTCTATTGCACGCTCGTCGGCCGCATCAATCACCTACACACACACACATACAAACACATAGGCATGCATACACATACGCACATTCATGCACACAGACACGCATAATGTCATTCTTTATCTCACTAAGATGAATTAAAAATTAATTCATGCAATAATAATGAGTACAACAATGAAATAAATAACTGAAAGATAATAAAATAAAATAAAATCGATCCGTGTTTCAATTCTCAGCCAAACAACTTTGAGTTTGAAAGCCACTGGATTTAATAGTGCACATGACCTATGTCAAATGACCGACCACATCCTGGCAAATGGCCGTATCGGCCGCCATCTCGTTGTCGTCGCCAGAGGAAGAGGCCAGCTCTTCTTGGTCGCTGACACGCGCTTTGTCGCCGGCCGCGATGTGATGGGCGCGTGTGACGTCATCGGGGTCATTGACCGCAACCTCGTCGCCGTCGTCGTCCTCTCCCAGGTGGCGCTGCTGTCGCGCAGCCTCGGCCAGAATTTTGCGCGATAATTTGCTGTCCACATACTAGCGACACACACACATATTTATTACAAACTATTCACACATATTATTAGTTATATGCATATAATATCCTTTATATATATTATTATTATTCATACATATTATTATTTGTAGACACATCATACATATAGAACACACACACACACACTATATCGAATTTAACTACTCAAAGTATAAAAGCCAAGGATATTTTTAGAGAAAAAATTAAAAAATCACGGACGGGCCTGACAGCCCCCAAAAAACATAACATGCCCGAGGAAAAGAAGACGTATGGTCACCCTAGTCTAGGTGATAAAGCAGGTAATAGTCCACATAGAACGATAAGTGGTTGTTACGCACGTCTTGTTCTGTCTGATGATTACGTTGTTTGTTACGAGCCGACGGCCGCGCAAAACTTTCATTTTCGATCTGCTCCACCAAACTGATGCCCTCGTGTTCGTTTCTGAGCGAAATCTTCAAACGCTTGGCTTTACCCATTGTCGGTGATGAATAGGATCACTCAATACATACAAATCTTGCACACACACACCAGTACACACGTGATAAAGAAGCGTAGAAGCAAAAAAACAGTTCATGTCCAGAACAGTCACAATAATCTTACAAATGTACAACAAAACCCATCAAAAACAACAATCAATGACCAATATCAGAAATATAACCCAACTCCCACCATTGAAACATTTGAAAACTCAAAGTATTGAAGAAATATAATATCCGCTAACCTACAGGAAGCAAAAACAAATATTTAAAATCGAGTGTTGAATTAAAAAAGACTCAACTACCTAACAAAGCGAGCACTAAAAACAAGCTAAGACAACACTGAACACGTGCGAAGTAACACCGCATAAACTGCGCATTATAGACAATTGTAGCCTATTGTGGCACATATAAATAGAATACAAATAATTGAATGGGTATAGTAGAATCATTTATAATTTATTAAAATATATTGAATAATCAAATATGCAATACACTTACACAATTTTAGACTGGAAAACAACATTGAAACATGTTTTATTAAATGGAGATATCATATAAAATTACCTTTTTTTATAATTTTTGTATATATAATTAGAACTGTAACATAATGTCATCGTTCGGAAGTATTGCGCTTGCTTTATTTATCATGTTTTTGTCTTTATCCATCTGCAAATGAATTAAATTAACCATAACTATATCAGATCCATTATAATTACTAAACATAACTTCTCGTACGTTGCTTTTTAATCGTAAACCAACAGTAAAACAAATAATGCACAAGACAATTTACGCGCTGTCAGTAAAATCAACAATTTACAATTATGGATGACATTTATTTGCAGGAAGAGAGACGGCGAATAACGGTGTTGTTTTTGTGTGTGAGACTTAACACTGATAAATATTTTTGGACAACAACAAACATCTTCATACATATGCACCGCATAAAATGCTAAATATATCTCCAATGACAACGAACAAACACCACTAATCCACTTGAACTGCGGTGGATATGTCATGTACAACAATGAATCCGTGTTCAAATATGCAGTGTAGCCCGGATAAAAGAGAGTTATCGGGAGTAGAGAAAAAGTCTCTCTAATATCCGGGAAAATTACACGTAAAGTATAGAAGACGGGCCAGGAAGAAATACTCTCTTATAACCGGGCTTCTCTTATATCCGGGATACACCGTATACACTAGTCAGCAAGCTGGAAGAGCTGATACAGATGTGGATCGAAAAATCGAAGAGACAAGCAAAGGATGAATCGCTCAGGAGGGCAATAGTTTGACCTCCCCCAGGCTACCGCACATGCCCGGAGGGTGACCTGAGGCGTGACCTTGAGATGACCCCCGTGCGGTAGTCGACCGGTTCTGGGTTGTTGGTGTGGTTGTGATTGTGGTGCCGTCTGCCCCATCTGATCATACACACACACACATACATATACACATACACACACACACATACACACACACATATATATATACATACACACACACACACACACACATGTACAAAGTGTAATAATATACAAAATGTAATGAATATAGCGATGTAACGTAATTAATTTTATTGCCATGAAAAAATTACATATAAATATAGCTGCTCTTACGTTTCAACTGTGTATTTTATAACTTTATTACGTATACAAATAGACATAGTTTTATACTAAGGAGTTTACATGAAGCTTTCAGATGTTATGTACGTAAAAAAATATTTATAATAAATTATCATTTTAGTATGTAGAATGAAATGGTATTATGTGATACACGTAAATTTGTCTATTTCTAATTGTTTAGTCTATAAATGACATTTGGTGATTTGCAAAGACACACAAGACAATGTTAATACACATTTGGCCTGCCGTAGACTCAATACAATACACTGGCAGTACATTCCTGATGGCAGTGCGGATATAGGCTGGCCAATCGTTGGGAAACAGCACCAGTAGAAAACCGCAGAAAATGAGTACAATGCCCGCCAGACGCATACTGTTGAACTGTTCATGATACCAGTACACGTCCACCACTATGCATACACACACATACACACACGAGATGACAAAACACACACACACACACACACGCACATATTGCACTCACAAACACCCATATATACTACACTGTATATGCTATTGTACAAACACAAACACAAACACAGACACACAGGCACAGACACACACAGGCATACACACACTCACACACACACTCACACACAGGCACACAGACACGGACACACACACACACACATACACGTTCAATCAATTGTTCGATCACCTGTGCAAACGGGAATAGCAAAGAGAACTCCCAAAGTGACGAATATTGTGTAGGTGACGAGCGAGGCGAACGTGCACAACATATGGTAGACTGTCAACAAAAATAACAACAATAACAATAATATTAACAACAGTTGTACCGGAATCACCCAAGTATAATCAGCTCCCTTTTTTCGTGCCAAATTTCAACATGAAAAGTTGGGGCAGCGGCATTATACTTGAGTATGTGAGAAATCCCAGTTTGCAAAGTCAAATTGTGTGTAAGGGGAGATCAAATTATTTAATTAATTGTATTGGTACGTTTGTAGTATTTTATCAATCAATCAATATAATACAGAGATGCAAGTTGCAGGAGTTGAGAAATCTGCTTAACAAACTCAAGACCAACTCCGGAAAAGATTCATGAACTTGTTGGTAACACTCATGATGATGATGACTTCGATGGATTCTGATTGAAATGTATAAAATGTAATTATTTTGTCAGCCATACATTTTTTCATAAAAAAAACTTGAAAACCTTTTTAACAAAAAAATCTTAAACTTCAGGAGGAGTGTTATACTTGGGTATGTCAAAAAAAGATCAGTTTTTCATTATACTTGGGTGATTAGGGTTGATTAATTTGATTGATTGAAAGGATTGGTTGTTGGCTTATTTACATTGTTTTCCAGCAGTGACAAATATATTGGACTTATAGTTCCATCTTCTTGAGCCTACGATATAATTAACGAAAATAGAAGCATATTTAATTGGATACATATTCTTATAGTTTTTACTTCTATTATTGCATATATTATCGGTTAATGATGGGAATATGTTTTTGTTATTTATCACCGTGTTTATTCGATATTTTATGCATAACTTAAAGTTCAAATACAAACATTTTCAATGCAATAAGTTCATGCATATCCGGTCTTTTTAGACTATTTCATATTCTCTTACCAACTACAATATTCTTACTCGAACAACTGTATTTGTATTATATATCGTACAAACTCTATTCTCTGGAAGTAAATAATTTTTTAAGTCATTATTATTTTTTAATAAATTGAAAGCTATAATTTTTTTTACTGAAAAACTGAAAAATTTGCGTCGAATCGTTTTTGTTGTAACTGTGATTAATTTTTACGATGTAATTTTGACCATGTTCGATTGTAAGAATATTTGCGTAAGAGACAAAAATGATGTGTGCAAATATACATTATGATAAATCAACATAAATAAGACTAAATTTGTCTTTATTGACACTAAAGTTTGTCTTTTATCTATACTTTGTCTTTTATCGACACTGAAGTTTGTCTTTTATCAAAACTAGCCAAGCAACGATCCAGCGGCGGCTGCCAGTTCCAGCCAGGGAACATGAGGCCAGCCGACTTTTTCCGCTCCGCTCGCTGCCAGGGCCAGTTGCAGAGGCCACAAGAGCAGGGCTGCCAACAAAGCCACGACGCTGTAAAACAAACTCTCAACCCCGACCGACCACCGACCCACCATCTTGCGGTAAAACACCTGCGCAAAAATAGACAAGATTGTGTGTGCAAATAAGACAAACAATCGAGAGAGAAAAGACTAGATTTAGATTAACAATTACTAAAACTAAAATGAATAAATAAACTAACATGCTAGGTATTTTGCCAAGTATAGTAAAGAATAGTATCATTGTATGGTAGTATATGTGTGTATGTATGTGTGTGTGTGTGTGTGCAATTTTGAACGGTACCTTGTAGACCGCAAGAGAGGCGGATCCTGTAGCAGTCATCACAACGGCCCCCAATGTGGGCGTTTTGGTCATGCCGTTCATGTATGCCAGCAGAGCAATGCCAGTGTTGCACATGATCACCGCCACGATCTGCAACACGGAAACAACACGTGAAACACACACACACACACACACACACACACACACACACACACACACATACACGCACATACACGCACATACACGCACAATCATATATACAGAGCTTACTCAAGTATAATGCCTCCCAATATCTTCTTATTATAAAAGTTGGTCTTTTTGATAGTCCCAAGTGAGAAAGCTCTGTAAGCGTTTTTCTATTGAATTTTTGGGACGAAAATGGTAGAATTACGCTCGGTTGATTACGGAATTAATGCAAGCACACTGACGTAGATAAATTCAAGTAATTCGGAGATGAAGAATGAGATGACGGAGATGAAAGACGGATGACTTGATAAGCACTTCACACAAGCAAATGGTGTTTGGACTCATTACGAGACATGAATTAGCTGAGCTTGCTAGTTGAATGCCCGCTGTTGTTCGCCTGATTTGTATCGATCTCAAATCTGTTGCCATGACAACCGATAACAACAAACAACATGACATCCAGTCGTCAAGATGAGCTGTGGCCTTCACTAAGACGATTTGTCTTATCTGAGCTCTTCAAGAACTGGCTGGATGCACAAACATTCGCATGACATCTGATTGGTTCCAATAAACTATGCCGATATTTCGTAAGCGCAGTCGAATACGCTAGCTCAGTGGTTCTCAAACTTTTCTCAGTTTTGGCGCATTGTTGTCGAATCAGCAGACAGTTCTCACTTTCCCCTGGATTTTTATAGCTATGATGAAAAAAGAGAAGAACTAAAACCGCGTAGAAGAGTTTTTAAATTAAATACTAATTCAGACAACTTCCTTTAAGAGAATTACGCAAATATATTTTTCAGAAAAAAATATAAAAGCTCAAGTTAAAACATATATTTCTCTCAGTTTTTACAGGGATACCTGCACCCTTAGGAGCCAAGCTGGCACTCCTAGGGTCAGAGCCGTAGCAACCGCCCCCCGTACCCCCCGGCCGGGGGGGCCCCCGAATGTTGAGGGGCCCCTTTGCTTCACGTATTATGTGATTATATCTAATAAATGCATTCAATATTCACAATGGGGCCCCAAGTGTTGCCTTCGGGGGGGGGGGGGGGGGCCATAATTCCTCGCAACGGCTCTGCCTAGGGTTGCCAACACCCCCGGTTAGGAAACCCTGCCTCAGTCCTAGCATGAGGTCCCTGACAGAAAAACATTGCCACAAAACCGGACTCAGACAACTCAATGAATCCAATAATCCATAGTGCAAGCCAATAACAGACCACGTGGCATATCACTGTCTCTATCACACACACGATTACCTCTATCACACACACACACACACACACAGACAGACAAATACACACACACACACACACACACACACACACACACACACATAATTCTTCTATGTGTAGTTCCTTCTAACACATGGACGCACATTTGAACATAATGAAAGGACGCGTAAGTACAGAGATTATTTTCCATTATATTATTCAAGATTGAATTTATTTTTATATTTGAATCAGAAATCAGGTTCGGTCATGATAAGAATAATAATTTTCATCATGCAACAGTGTATAATGCAGCAGAGAGAGAAAGGATGTGAGAAGAGGATTTGACTGGAGGAAAACAAGACCAGGTTTTGGTCAAGTAATTGGTCTAATTATTTCTTGTTGTACTGCGTGGTGTAGTGATAGCACACCCGCCTCACAAGCGGTCCGTGGTTCAAAACCCGGCGGAAGAGAATTTCTTTGGGTGAGTTCTATAATCCAACTACCCCTGTCCACCCAGCAGAAAATTATGGTACCAGATATCAGTCATGTGTTGTGTCATGCATTCTGGGGAGGTGGCCCTCTCAAATACGCCTTTTGTCCTTGTGGCGTCATAGCGTGGAGAGGATCGGTTCTGCGGTGGCAGTGAGCTGCACGGGACACACCTGTGTGTGTTCATAAGCTTCGACTTATTCCCGTGTAGCAGCTGTCACTTGAGGCCTTTAACGTTTAACCAAAATACTACGTATAACTCGGGCATGTGTATAAGATTGCCTAGCACAAAATTAAGACAATGCGAAGTGTATTGTCATTTTTATTCCAACTACTTATTAGGAGGGTCATAATAGCAGCGGTGTCCACATTCTCAACAAACAAACTCACAAAACAAAAGTGTACACACACAAACTCACAAACACACAAACCACCAATGATGTATGTTTTTCGCGTGTATGCATCTGCACAAATCAATGTGTGTGTTTGTGCGTGTGCATGTGTGTGTATCCTTGCGAGTGCATGTGCACTTATGTGTGTATGTGTGTGTGTATGTGTGTGTGTGTGTGTGTGTGTGTGTGTGTGTGTGTGTGTGTGTGTGTGTGTGTGTGTATCTGCGTGTATACCAAAAGACAATTTTCACATGTCAAGATATATTGCAGATTGTGTGTGTGTGTGTGTGTGTGTGTCTAAATGTGAATGTCTGCGTGCATGTGTATGTGTGTGTTTATTTGGCCGTATGTATAAGTGTGTGTGTGTGTGTGTGCGTGTTTTACACACCGCCAGCACAGCACATGTGATGTCGTTTGTACAACAGGCTGGAGAAACGGCGGCGGCAAATTGAATTACAGTCGAGTACAGAGTACAGGAGGGCCGTGAGCAGGCAAGAAAGAGTAAGATAGACAACTGTTGATTACACCTGTAGCCTGTACCGTGATTCTCAACCTGGGTTCGATCAAACCCCAGGGGTTAAGCGAATTAGTTTCAGTGGTTCGGCGGTTTGATTCACCCACTCGTATGATTCGTGACGTCAAGCTCTGCTTGGTCATCATTGGCTGCAGTAAATCACGCCACATCGCTTGGTCTTGATATCTGTGCTGCAAGCAACTCGGTCCACTCAGTAGTAGCCTACTTGTGTGTGACTGTCTTGATCGTACGTGATTTGTGATTTCTCTTATATAATACTTCAAACACGAAGAGTTCGATTAATGCATATATAGAACTGTTGGGGTTCACTAGCTACAATAAGGTTGAGAACCACTTGACCAGTGCCACTGAAATAAACCAGGTGAACTCACCAATGCCGTCGTTTTCGCACTGCTGTAATTGTGCATAAAATAACGTAGAGTTTTTAATAAATAGTAAATAGTCAAACAGCATATATACATCATCAGTGGTCTAAATATCTAAAGATTTAACTAGATATCAAAACCAAATCTCGGACGGAAGGTGAAATATGAGTTTCTAATCAATCTGAATTCGTCTATTTCTTGTTTCTTTTTATTTGCCGACATTTAATGTGGATGTAAAAACTGAAATTAATTGTATTTCTCAGCGCTTTCGTGGAAAATGAAGAGTTGGTTCATTAAGAAGAGCGGATAATCAGAAAGAAACGACTACGCATAAATAATCTAAACAGGTCTAAGAATATAGACATAGATATAGTTCGATTATATAACACGTTTGCATATAATTAACTTTGCATATACATAACTAAGTAGCATTGCTTTGTGATATTGTGAATGTGTGTGTGTGTGTGTGTTTGTATGTGTGTGTGTGTGTGTACGTGTAAATTACGCACAAAACACCGGAATATAAGCATATACACTTTTCATCAGCTTTAACTTATTAACCAGGTCGCTGAGGTTGCACAGCATAAATTATTTAAACCTGCATTTGCGTGTGAGCATGAGTATGTATGTGTTTTGGACACATGTAAGTGTTTGTGTGTGTGTGTGTGTGTGTGTGTGTGTGTGTCTGTGTGTGTGTGTGTGTGTGTGTCTCTGTGTGTGTGTGTGTGTGAGTGTGTGTGCCAAGGACGTAGATTTGTGTCGAGACTCGGGGGATGATAGTCATTATACATTAGTGTGTTCAAAGTTGACTCAGTTGGTCAATTACATGAGACCCTCAACCATTTTCGACCTATTCAATTACAACACACATACCTCAATAAAATATATATTGCATATAATTGCATACAGGCACACTTGTCGTGTATTGTTACATTTTGCTATGCTGATTTTGATGACAATATTATATACCCAATGAAGTGAACTCAGCAGAATTATCGGGGGTTATAATTGAACATCGATACTCCGAGCCAATATGTCGGGGGTATATATACCAGACCCTCCAGGATCTGCGCCTATGATGATTGTGAGTGTGTGTGTGTGTGTGTGTGTGTTTGTGTTTGTGTTTGTGTGTATGAACCCTCGCTCACCCTGACACCAACAAATTGTTCGTGAAGTACAACCCAGGACAGCAGGTAGACAAATGCGACGCTGGTGGCCATCAAAGCCGTGACATCGCTGCACGCTAGCACGCGCAGGGAACGCACGTGCATATAGGTCGACAGCACCCACAGTGCACAAAACAAACATGTACGCCACAAAAATTGACCTAGCGTAACACACGAACACACACACGCACGCACAAACGTACATACACACACACATGGACACACACACACAAGCATGCGCAGGGCTTATGTATTAATTAGTGATGGGCAATGTGGTACACTCACGTATACAGTATAGTGAACTTGCATGAAACCAGACATACGGTCTGTTTACATAATATTCTGAACAATGCATATGTACTTTGCCTCAATTCAACTAATTGTGTGCGTGTTGAATTGTATTAAAGCTCTGATATTTTTGTATCAAATCGTTTATATGTAAAAGCAGTAATATTCACAGGAAAATACGTATATAAGGGTGTTTATGACAATTATTTAAATAGTACAATTAAACTTTTGTAAATTGTTGGAGTGTGTCGCATAAAAATAATTATTTTTGTCAAGTTAAAAACAATATAAACCAGAGTATAACCATTAATCTTCAAGTTGAATAAATTGAAGACAAAAAAACAAAAACACGACCAAAGAGTATGTGTATGGACTCATTTTGGAATTAATATGTTCCATGGAACTCCAAGTTAGTTTCCAAGTTGAGAGAATATAGAAGAGAACCAATATGGGAATTTAAATATCATTGCGTTAAATATTGAATATTAAATAAATTAAGAACATTCAATAAATATACAATAAAGAAAATTAAATATTAAATGAGTAAATAACAAATATTAAATATTAAATAACAATAAAATATCAAATATCCTTGTATTCCTGCGCTCCCAGGCTTGTGACGAAAAAAGTAGGTTTGCGGTGTGATTGTTGTGAAGTGTTGATGGTTTTTGATGGCAATATATTTTTTATGGTGAGATAAGAATTGGTTTTTGGTTGAAAAAATTTTGCAACTGTAATTCTAATTTAATAATACATTAGTTTTTACCGAAAGAGAGACCACGATCACGGAAACAGCGAATACAGTCGATGAGGCTGTCGTCGGAAACGGTCGAGCTGGAATTCTTGGACGCAGGACAACGCACGCACATCAGCACCGAATAGACGGGGTAGAACAGAAGCAACAAGCCCGTGCTCAACCACGTGGTCAAAAACGGAGCGTCGTATGCACCTCCCTGTCGGCATAAAACATGTGGACAACAAAAATATTGACAACTAAATAATTCTTCATTTTCGGGTAGAGAGATAGGACAGAAGACAGCTGCATTAATCCAAGGGGTGTGCCAACTCTGTTGGATTATCGCTCCCCCCTCGGACATTGCAGTACAGGGAGAGAAGAAGCAGAGGGTTGGCTTTTAGTCGCCTCTTACACGACACGCAGCGGGTACGGCGGCAGTATTCTTATCCCCTGATCGCAGGGTATTGACAACTAACAAATCATTTCCTTTTTGCGCCACACACACAATCGATGTGTGATTAATCCACAAAATCGATGTGATTAATCCACAAAATCGATGTGATTAATCCACACAATTAATCCACACACACAATCGATGTGTGGAAAATCCCCACAGGTTACAAGTCATTCGTACAGAGGAACATGTCACAGAAAATCCTGTTGAGATTGGCTATGCCCGGTGAAACAAGGAGACAAGGACGTAGATTTGTGTCGAGGCTCGGGTTAATGACAGCCATCATGCATTAGTGTTCAAAGTTGACTCAGTTGGCCAAGTGCATGACACCCTCAACCATTTTCCGCTTATTCAATTACAACACACATACCTCAATGAAAAGTATATTGTAAATAATTGCACACACACACACACACACACTTGTCGTGTATTTGTCAATTTTTTTCTAAGTTGATTTTGATGACAATATACCCAATGAACTGAACTCAGCAAAATTATCTGGAGATATTATTGTATATTCATAACCTCCATCCAATTCTTCTGGTGGATAAGCATTAAGAGAGAGAGAGAGAGAGAGAGAGAGAGAGAGATAGTGTGGGCACCTGATGCAGAGCTTTCAGCACCATGTTGGTAGTGTTGGGAAAACTAGGCTCGTGGTCGCCCCAGTACGTCATCTTGACAAAATTCACTGCCGCCACCCACGATACAGTGACAGCGCACATTATCATCACTCCAATCACCATCTAACAGTCCAAACAACACGAATTCACATACACACACACACACACACACATGAATAGTCTAATAATGTATATATGTTTGTATGTGTGTGTGTGTGCGTGTGTGATGTTTACTCCTTCTCTATGATAGCATAGTTTGTTATAAATCTTGAAAAAGTGTATCTGTGTTAATATTGTTTCATGTATGCAGCACATTTCACACACATGTAAGTGCCAGTCCATCTGATGTTCTGGCACAGATCAGTTCGTAAAGAAGATTTTGCTCATCGCACTTTGTCAACATTACTCTGTTTGCATTTTTCCAATTGTACGCAATGATACAAGAATTTGACAATACACATACACACCTACACACACACACACACACACAAACACGTGTATTTCAAGCCAAACTATAGTTATTCTGCTGTAGGCAATTACATACAAACATGTTATCATGTATTCAGTAGCTATTCATTCAGCTTATTGAAAATTGTATCAGATGCATATACCACCAACGCGCACCGTGGTCACTGGTAGAATATGGCACGCTCGCTTGCCTCTATACTACAACAAGCTAGTGAATATGCAGCCAGGTATAGACATCCTTAATGTCAGTCGTTCTGCACTTCGCAAAGTCTGTTTTTAAAATTGACTTTATATATATACATTTTTTTCTCCAAGTTTTAGAATCTTATATTTGCTATTCGCTTTCGTGAATTGTATTATGTGTACTCCGCCTATAATTGGGATGTCATCCTGTTGGTTGGTGTGAATAAAAACAAAACAAAACAAACAAAGATGACATCAGCTAAACACTGCAAGAGTGTGTGTGTGTATGTGTGTGTGTGTGTGTTTGTGTGTGTGTGTGTGTGTGTGTGTGTGTGTATGTGTGTGTGTGTGTTTTGTGTTTCAAATCCATCAGAGTGATTATACTGTCGTTTCTGAATACGTACAAACACACATTTTTACACAAATTTGGTATTTGAACGAGTGGAGCTTACCTTTCTTGATTTTTGCGAGAAAAGCATGGCTCGCAATTTCTTTTGCCTTGTCGAACGACCAATGTCTTTGGGAATATCTGCAAAATGGTGCAACAATGGCTAAAACAAGTTATCTGTATTTGACAAATAATTGTTGCAAAACGCGTTCTTTTAAATTTTCACCGTGTACATTGATTTATAACCTACTTTATAACTAAACCCAATTAATAACCTACAAATGATATAAATAGTATTAAGAGTAAATGATATTTGTATAGATGTTCTTGATGTGTCGTCCAAGTGGTTTATTTGTGCAGTTAACACGCGTTAGAGCCAACCTGAAGCGCCAGTAATGAGAATTGATATCCAATTGCGCTCCAGTCGGTGCTATCAAGGGAAATATACGCTCGTCTTGAGCGCACGTGAACACACGCACGCTGCTCTGAGTTCTAACGCTTTACGGGACAATTTATTGACTTTGGCCGTGATACAGTGCCATCGGCATAAATATACACAGTCGTAAATAAATCCGCGCTTAACTGCACGTCCAATAGGCATAATTTTGGTGCACTAGGTAAGCTTGCCTCCTGTCCAAGCTTAAGATGTATGGTATCTATGTACGCCCTATATAATGGAGTACGTAAGCACCAATTTCTTCGGATTATATTCCCCGTGTTAAAAGATGGTCATCTTCTTGTGTTGTGGAGCTTGTAATTCTGCATCATTGCTGCACCAACAGATTTATTTCCTTCTGTCAGAAACGACTAAATATAGCCGCAGTTACATTATAAGTGAACCAGTAGTATGATTTTAGTTGGACGTTATTACTGCGCGTGTGTCTTGTGTATGTGTATGTGAGTTTGCGTGTATGTGTACGAGCGATAGTGTACTTTTGACAGCTGTTCTGCACCATTGTCTGCTGCTAAAGATTAAAGATGTATGGCCTCAAGTGACAGCTGCTGCACGGGAAGAAGCCGAAGCGTAAGAACACACACAGGTGTGTCCCGTGCAGCTGACTGCCACCGCAGAACCGACCATCTCCACGCTATGGCGTCACAGGAACATAAAACGTATTAGAGAGGGCCACCTCCCCAGAATGCATGACACAACACATGACTGATATCTGGTACCATCATTTACTGCTGGGTGTACAGGGGCTGTTGGATTATAGAAATCGCTCAAAGAAATTCTGCTATGCCGGGTATCGAGCCACAGACCTACCGCTTGTGAGGCGGGTGTGTTACCACTACACCACGGAGTTCAACGTTGTCTAGGATTTTGTTGATTGCTCACCCAACACCCTGCCAGAGTCTGGCGGCGCCAGAGTAGACAACTGCTGACCACCCGCCGTTTCACCTCCTCCCGCACTGGCGTTGCTGGCAAATACACCTCCACCTCCACCAATGGAGGCCGTCGAGCTGCCGCGGCGAACTTGGCGCAGCGGAATTTCCGTGTTGGTCTCGTCGCACACGACGAGAGTCGGAGCCAGACGGCTCGACGACTTGCGTCTGCCCGTGAACAAGGAGCTGATGGAACGTCGCTTGTCCATCGAGCCGGCACCAAGCGTGCCGCCTGACGTGCCGCCGCCACCGACTACGCAGAGTTGTGACTCGTCAGTAGGAGTCATGAGAGAAGTTCGGTCAATGGTGGTGAGATCTTAACGGTCAATGGTGGTGAGTTACAGCACGCAGATCTGCACGACAAGGTTGAATGCGGCAATCACTATAATTTTCCACATTTCATTATTAATATTGTTGTTATTGTTATAAGTTAGAGGCAAATTTAGTGACATTAGAAGAGTGCAAGCACAATTATCGATTATGCTGTAGATTCATGAATCAGAAGCACCGAAAAGATGCTGAGTATAGAGACAATTTTATCAGAAAGACGAGAGCAAATGGAAAAAGTAAAGAATGAACATAAAAAGATCAAATCAAAGAGCAAAATGAAAGTGTAAATACACATACACACACATGTAACATATTCCACAGCTACAACATATACCACGGTTATATTCCTATTTTTACTTTATACGGTACATGCATGCTGTGCCGCATTGTCATCTTGTTGAGCGGTACAGTATGTCCGCATACTCACAAGGTAATGCGGGATAGGCTCTTTCGCAATGAATAATATAACTCAACAATATAGATCTGATGCATAAGAGAACATCGTCTCAATGCTACCGTGGATTGTATATCCAGGCTAATTGTTGGTGATTAATTAGAAGACTTTTCTAACTTCAAGTATTCTGTATTTGTCTAAGAAAGTCGGCAACATTTTCTAGGCGTATTTTGAGACTAAAACAATTGCAGACAGTAGTCTTAAGTATGATTTCTTAACGGAAAACATCGTGCAAATTAAAGTTTGTTTCGCAGCATTGATACCAGCGAAAAATGTAGATGCAAATAAATCTGCATAAAAACCTAGGTATGAACCCAAAAATTTAGACATAAACCTAGATATCTATATAAAAACCTATATATTTAGATAAAAACCTAAATATCCAGATAAAAACCTCAATATCCAGACAAAAACCCAGATATCTAGATAAAACCCTAAGTATTTAGATGAAAGGTTATATATCTAGATAAAAACCTAGACAAAACTTCAACTAGGTAAACCATTATCCAACAACAACAACAACAACAACAAACATGTATTTAATATAGCGCACACAATAGTTACAAGCGCGCGACACGCAAAATAATACTGGAGCAAGTGGGAAAATTGGGTCAATTGCGCAGGTTGGGTGAACTAAAAACATGCAGCGCAGAACAGAAACACAAACATGTAGCAATTATGAGTCCGGAATATGTAACTAAAATGTGCAAAAAAGAGATAAATCATTAAATAAAAGGAAAAACGGATTAAATCAATATCAATAGGAAGAATAAATCAATTATAACATTGCAAACAAGTAAACTTAAGAAGACTCTGAGGCCAAAGAAAGGAAATGTTTGTGCAGCTCAGAGGAGAAAGATGAGTAGGATTTCATTCGGAGGAGGCGAGGAGGAAGTGAATTATAAATGCGGGGTGCAGAAAAAAAGAATGATTTCGCAGACCAAGTGGATTGGTTCAACGCAGGGGGACAGATTAGAGGAGTAGGATGGCGACGTGAGCCAGAAGTACTCTCTTGAACCAGAAGTATTGAGCGTAGATAGGACGGGGGTGAAGGACAGTGAAGGATTTTGTACACCAAACAGCAAATTTTGTAGCGAATTCGGAAATGAGCAGTGAGCCAACCAAGGCGGTGAAGGTGAGCTGAAGTTGGCGTTTTGGGAGGAAGTTTAAGAACGAAGCGACAGGCAAGGTTGATAATGGATTGTAGATGGCGGATACTTTTGAGGGGAAGGTGAAAAAACAAGGAGTTACAGTAATCTAGGCGAGTGAAAATGTAAGAATTGACGAGAAGAACAGCCGAAGATTCATCCAGATAACAGCTTAGATATATAGTCGAATGAAATTATTCTGAAGAAATATTTTTGCATTTTCCAAAAAATGAATGCGAATACGTTACATAAATATGTGATCATACCTGTAGTTGCTTAGCACTGGCTAGCCGCTGGGATGCAACAATTTTCGCGTGCAACATTGCAGAGACCGCCTCTGCACGACCGCTAAATGCACGAGTTCTTCATCAGACGTGCAACACGACGACATGCTTGCAAACACGCGCGTCCATTAACTTGCATAATGACAGGCCCGACCACACTGTCACACATCAAGCCCTGGCGTCCGTCTGAAGCGTACACATGCGCCACCAACGAAGTCGATCCATCTTGGCGCCTGTCTGTGCGCTTCTGTGAGTGAACGAGTGTGCACTGGGCAAGTGTGAGGGGGGGGGGCTTACAGAGCTGAGGATATGCTGCTGCAGAGAAAGAGGGGAAAGAGTGCAGGCGCCGACGAGACCTCAGTCCAGCGTGTACGGCTCTGCTTCAGGTGGAAGTTCCATCATCGATTTGGTATTTGTGCACTGCACTATGTGACCAACTCGCATCTTCCTATGGTCACTCGGCGTGTGTGTGTGTGCGTGTGCCTGTTGATTTAGCGAGCACGCATTTGCGTGCATGTGCAAGCCACATGTGTGTGTGTGTGTGTCTTAAAGTGCCTTCTTCCTGTAGTCAAATTAATGAATTAATGAAATGTGTACGCAGAGTGTAAACAGATTACCGTCCGGTTCCGAAGTGTGTATTCAAAGAAAGGCATCTACAAGAGCACAACACTTGCCAGCACGCTCAGAACACGACTCCCTCCTCGAACTCAGAAGACACGCGCGCACACACCCTCACATACACATGCAGATCAAACCAACACCACCACGACGCTTGCAATGTTGCACATTCCTCGCCATGCACAATGAAGCCATCCACACACAAGTACGCACCTCTCGCACACAAACTATGCAATCACTCAACCACACATGAGTTTAGGTAAAAATGGCCCTGTTAAAAATGGCAAGTAGGAAAATTACCTAACCTAACCGTGTTTACCGTTGCCCATCTACACTAGCATGCACACATCCTCCCGCCATTACAACTGGGCTGCACAGTGGCGGATGTATGGGCAGGCAAACGGTAGGAAGATGTGAATCCAATTGTGACAGCTGTAAAGGTCGCCAAAAATCAACCGAAAACACTGGGAAAAAAGCAAAAACACGTGATTCAACAACCAGCGCTCTTCTGATTTATATTTTACAAAGATTTTAGCTGGAGTGGTCAGTAATTACATTGGCCAACATTTGAAGGCCCTTGTTTATATTGTAGCGCAAGCCATAATTGACAACAACACACAAAATGTATATTATACAACACAAAAACACGATGCACATAACCACACCGCATTTCATTCGCCAATAAGTCTACGCATACAACACAGTACATTACAGTACAGTACAGTACAGTACACAGTACATTTACAGTACATTTACAGTACATTTACAGTACAGTACACAGTACATGTACAGAGTACAACACAGTACATTATTCAACGTTTTTGGAAGTTTGTTTTGAAAATAAAATTTACTCTTTTCGAATTTAATACTAATTTACCATATATATATTTAATACTAATTTACTCTTTACTTCTCACGTTTCTATGGCTATAACAAGTTTAATGGCCCAGTTGAAAAAAACCTGTGTTAAAAACATGTTTTGTCTGAATATTTTTATTGAGTTTTTGCCTGTATGAAACTTATTTCACGCGAAAATACGTGAATATGAATGCAAACATCACAAAAACCTGAAACCTGAAACACATATTGTCACAAAACATTGACCTTGAACCTGAAACCTTGACCTTGAACCTGAAACCTGAAACATTTGTCACAAAACCTTCGTGACTGACTGCACCAGTGAGGACAAAAAACACATGAAAAACATCAAAAACATTAGCTGATGATGAATGAAAATCAATCGCAAACACCCGACAAACACACACACTCACACATACACAAACAAGGCGAAAATGAAGGCAATGGGAGAGACAAAAAATAGAAAGCAAATCACAGTTGATCTTCAATTTGAATGACTTGCTTGGTGGCTTCGTTCACGCCTGCCATCACAGAATATCTGACACACACAAACACACACACACATACATTTCCATTGATTTAAACGTTTATATTGCGCAATATCTACACACAATATGTCTCATATGCACAGACATTGTACAATGCGGCATTGAACAAACGGACACACATACACATTTGTACAATCATTCATAAAGACACACACACACACAACAGTATTTGTTTTTAATTATATGTTTAATCTATACATTATATTTCTCCTGAAAAAATGCAGTTTTGCTTAATCCTCTTAAATGAGTTGTATGAATGAACATTGAATAGAAAAGTTTTGTTATTACGTCGTTTGTATTTCTATAAATTTTCATATACAGCTATCAAGAACTGATTGGCTGGTATAATGAGGGTGCAAGAATTGAGAAAGGTTGAGAACCACTGGTCTAGAAAAAACCAAACTCATCATGCATCATACAACATGCAACATACCATACCATGCAACATGTTTCACACAATACACATCATGTAACATGCTTCATACAATACATATCATGTAACATGTTTCATACAATACACATCATGTAACATGTTTCATACAATACACATCATGCAGCATGTTTCATACAATACACATCATGCAGCATGTTTCATACAATACACATCATGCAACATGTTTCATACAATACACATTATGTAACATGTTTCATACAATACACATCATGCAACATGTTTCATACATTACACATCATGTAACATGTTTCATACAATACACAGCATGTAACATATTTTATACAATACACATCATGCAACATGTTTCATACAATACACATCATGCAACATGTTTCATACAATACACATTATGTAACATATTTCATACAATACACATCATGCACCATGCAGCATGCATCATGCAGAGGCTACTTACTCCATGCCGTGTTTTTGCAGCATCATGAGGCCGGCCAGGGCGCTGCCCCCGGGAGGACAGGATTCTCGACGCAGCTCGCCAGGAGTCACGCCCTGGCCGAGAATCATACTGGCAGTGCCCTGCGTCTGTACACATTATCAACAACAACAACAACAGTAACAACAACAGTAACAACAACATTGATAACAATAACAATCACAACACGACCCGAAGACACTGCACAAACACACACACACACACACATATGTGTATCATATAGGTTCATTGTTTTCTTAACTGAGCGTATAATATATTTTTGTATATCACAAGAACACACACACACACATACACATGCATTGTCAAAATATATTGAAAATAGCAAGCATGTAGCTGCGTGAAAGAAGCCTTTGGCTCAAAAGACATTGTCAAGAAGAAAGGTATGAATTGTTTATGAAACTCAATGAGAAATAGTGGTTGACAATAATATCTGTCCTACGTGTTCGAGGCTCGGAACTGCGTGGTTCAGTGGTAGCACACCCGCCTCACAAGCGGGAGGTCCATGGTTCAAAACCCGGCGGTGGATACTTTCATTGGGTGAATTCTATAATTCAACAGCCCCTGTCCATCCAGCAGTAAATGATGGTACCAGATATCAGTCATGTGTTATGTCATGCATTCTGGGGAGGTGGCCCTCTCTAATACGTCTTCCGTCCTTGTGGCGTCATAGCGTGGAGAGGGTCGGTTCTGCGGTGGCAGCGAGCTGCACGGGACACACCTGTGTGTGTTCATAAGTTTCGACTTCTTCCCGAGTAGCAGCTGTCACTTGAGGTAATTAACCCTTTAACACTCACCACATGAGCGGCCATTTGCAGGGCGTCCTCCCACCGCACGCCATTATTGGCCGCGCCGGCCGCCAGTGCGTCAATAAACAGCGCCGCAAACGCCACGCCGGCACTGAAAGCGCCGCTGTAGGCGTTCAACTGGCGCTCGTCATCGACGCGCTGACACACGCCCAGTGAGGACAGCAGAGTCTCAATTACCAACAGCCAATTGGCCGATAACTGCGAACAAGTGCTGTATGCTGCTCACACATACACACACACACAGGCACACACACACACAGAGGCACACACACACAGAGGCACACACACACAGAGGCACAAACACACACAGATACACACACACACACACAGTCACGCACACACACACACGATTATGTGTGAGTGTGTGCATGTGTATATTTGTACTTGAAAAGCCTCAATGTATATTTGGAAGGATGTAAAATAAATTCAGTTTACTTTACTTTACTTTACACACACATATTACATTACATTGAGTAGATTAGTGAGTATGTATATAGAGGCCTGAATCTAAAGGGTTTCTGGGGCCCTGTATACACACGCACACACATACACACACACACAGAAAGAGAGAGAAAGAGAGAGCAAAGATAAAATAAAACCTTATACTCGTTGCTAATATAAACAAGGTTATTTAAAGTATACTAACACTTCAGCAAACAATTTATTTAGAATTTTAGACTTGGGGCGTGTTTCATTATCACTACCGTAAGTGCTGAAGGAAGTTGATGGAAGTGAACGGATAATGAAACACTTTGTGAAGTGATACATCAATGACGCTTGTTTGACTATTTTGAACAGCTGAGTGCGAATAAACCCAAAAACTTTCTGGTCCAAATAATTTGTTTTGCTTCATTTTCATCATTTGCATTTGCTTTCTGTTGATTTGCTGAATTTTAGTTCATGAATTCATTAATTCCATATGGAGCTGCGCAAATCTCAGCATTGTCGGATTTACACAAATACCACACAAGTACTTTAAGCCGTCCGCTATGGCGAACAAAATGCTCACAGAAAATATATTCTATATTATATAGTCCTCAACAAATATATTCTATTCCTATATTCAATGCCAAAACAAACAGCACACGGGGAAGGGAATGTCGCTAAAGCGCAATTATTGCCTAATGCCTTCTGCTTCAAGCCTTCCGAGTGAAGCGCAGTGAAGTACTTCACTCCACCTTCAGCATTGATAATGTAACACTGTGAAGCGCTTCCTAGCGCTTCAGCATTGATAATGTAACACTGTGAAGCGCTTCCTAGCGCTTCCTAGCGCTTCAGCATTGATAATGAAACACGCCCTTAGACTCAATTTGTTTTTTGAAAGACAATTATATGGAGCGAAGTGAAGGAGAAAGCTTATATATACGAGTAAATATAGTAAATACACACACATATATACATACACACACACACACACACATATATATGCATGACTACACGACAAAATTTGAAATACTACAGTGAAAGGTCTAGAGGAAAAACCGAATGACAATAAAATGACATTAAAATAGCAAAAAATTGCATAAAACAAAAACATATAGGTGTGCACGAGTGAGTGTGTGTACGTGTGTGTGTGTGTCGGTGTGTGTGTGTGTGTGTGTCGGTGTGTGTGTGTGTGTGTGTCGGTGTGTGTGTGTGTGTGTGTCGGTGTGTGTGTGTGTGTGTGTTTACCACAAATTCCTTCGGCAATGGACACTGTTCTGCTGAGCACGCATCTTACGACAAACACTGAACTTGCATTCAGCTGTTTCTCTAACAACTGCGGTCGCACACACAAACACAAACACACACAGAGAAATAGAGAGAGAGAGAGATACACAAACATATACACACACAAGCACACACACAGAGAAATAGAGAGAGAGAGATACACAAACATATACACACACACACAAGCACACACACACGAACACACACAGATAGACAAAAACACACAAAAACGTACACACAAGCACACAGACAGACACAAACAGTTCATGCCAACAGTTATGTCCTGAAATAATTCTACCAAAATGGATAATAAAAGATACCTTATATATTGGATCAGTGCTTCATAGCCTTTTTCAGTGCTGGCACGTGTTTTCACATCAGCAGTCGGCACGACGAAATAGCATAACTCTATATTTATTAAATATTCATTCATTCAGCTAAACATCCTTCTAAAAATGTATACTATGATGAAAACGTTTTTCGCCCAAGAAACATATACTTTCTTGAATTAATCACAAACATTCTGGCAGTCACGGTTAAGAAGTTGGCTACAGTACACAATACGACACAAGATATGATAGACAGGCAGACAGTGAATGCTAGTCTGGCCGTACGTCGGTGAGAGTGGCCACAGACACGCCGGGCAGGGTCGATATGAAACAGCGCTGCTTGTTATCGATGAGGGGCGGCAGCGAGCAAACAACAGCCTGTATCTGGTTGACAGGCACGGCCACGAATATCACCTCACAATGACGCAACACATCGGCTACACGCACACACACACACATGTATTTATTAAGTGAAATTCAAATGTAAATTTGCACTGGTCATTGAAAACGTTCTACAAAAATGTCTGAAAGAGGCAATTTGGCCGAAAATGCATTATCCAGAAGAGTTATATGAGTGGTTTATGTAGCTAAATGAGAAATAGTGGTGGACAAAAGTATCCGTCCTACGTGTTACGTCACACAAACATCACCTCATAGCGTCATAATATAATATATAATGTAGCAATATAATATATTAATAAAGAAGTAATAATGGATTAATTAATCTGTAATTCTGGGTTTGTCCTGGTGGATAACATATATTATAGCCAGTACAGAACAGTGGCAAATACCGTTGTCATCCGTAGTCATGCAGTTCCACGACTTCCACACGTGTTTGTTGTGTTGGCTTGGCGAACTCACCATCAACTTCCTAGCCGAAACAATGCCTGCGTTTACGTGCCATAAACACACACACATACACCCACATATAGATGCACGCCAGTACAAGCACAATGAAGCAAAAATGAAAGCACACTCACACATATATATAGTGGGACACACACTGACCACAACTACAAATATACACACACACATACACACACACACACACACACACACACACACACACACACACACACACACACACACACACACACACACACACACACACACGTAAATGCACACAAGCACAAGCGAATGTGTATGTATGTATGTATGTGTTTTTTTACACAAACAAATATATTTACAAACGTGTACACATATTAACAACACTACAATACAATGGAAACGGCGTTGCCACGAATGACGGCCAGGCTTATTCGCTGTGTGTGTGTGTATGTGTGTGAGAGAGAGAGTGAATGTATGTTTGTATATGGGCATGTGACCGACAGCACCTCGGTTCATCATGCCTGTGGCAATAGCCTGAGCAAGTTTGCCGGCTCCGATAAAGCCAATGTTCAGCTGACACAGACCAATGGACAGAGTACGACGCTCACCGCCCTATCACACACACACACACACACATAAAAAGACAGACACACACTCACACACATACATACACACACACACACACAGTGTGTGTGTATGTGTGTGGATGCAGGTGTGAATTTAAATGAATATTTGCACTGAAAAGCCTCACATTATATTTTGATGGTAGTGCAATCAATGGAATTTACTTTACTTTAATTACGCTACACACTAACACACACACACGCAAGCACAAATGCATAGAAACACAGACCAGCACACGCACACAGCCGCACAACTACAGGGTCATATACAGACACACAGACAGACACAGATAGAGAGAGAGAAAGGAGAGAATAAGAATAACTTACACCGTACTGTATATCGGCCGTTTGTGCACGAGTTCCACTTGGCGCTTGAAGCCAGCACGGTTGCGGCGAGTTATTTGCCTCCCTCATAGTCACCCCCGACGCCGACGGTACCGCTGCTGCTGCGCTCTCACAATCATCTGCTACGCCGTCGGTCGGCGTGACCGGGGCGCGCGACAAGCCCTCGGCTCTAGGTCCGAGGACGCTGGCAGGTATAACAGGCGACGGCGGCGAGATGAGCTGTGGTAGGCTGGAGCGTGTGTGTTTGCGCGAGGTAGAATGGTCGAGCAGCACCTTGAGCTGGGCGATCATCTGGCAGTTGCATAGGCGGCACCAGGCACGATATGGATTGCCAGGCACCGGCGCTAACCACTCTGTATATACACACACACACAGACCGACACACACAGACACACACACAGACCGACACACACACAGACCAAGACACACACAGACAGACACAGATAAACACACGGAAATACATTGATTATATACATGATATACATGATTTGACGCAGACGCTTGCTACAAGAATGTGGTTTGTGTTTTCACGCCCACTTATACAGATAAACAGGTACATACACACACACAAACATACACACACATACACACAAACAGAAGCATACACATAGAGACCCACGCGCACACACACACATACACACAAACATTGTAGTATTGTGAAAATGTGTACGCGTTTGTAAATATATTTGTTTGTGAAAAACCCCAAAAAAACACACAAACACAGACTTACACACACACACAAACAGGCACATACACATAGACACCCACACACACACAGACACACACCTGTCAGGTGTTTGTTTTTCTCCCATTGAGGGCGGTAGCGTTGAGCACGACTGCTCGGGCGCTTGGCAACACCACTAACACCGCCACCGCCGACCGTGCCAGCATTGCTCTGTGGTGTAGCGTCTGTATTGTTGACATTATCATCCTTTGTCGCGTTGTCAAAAGACTCCACCAGCGTACTGATAAAGCACACACATAAATGAGCAATAAGCCCATAAGTGGCTAAAAACATAATTGCAAAACCGAGTCGATACAAACCGATATCTTGTGGAAACAATCATCAATTATAAAATGGAGCACGGTCGATTAATAAAATGAATATAACGAACCTGCCATCAAGTATTTGCACATTCGACACAACAATACCACCATCGTCAACAGATGAGTTAGGATCCACTATAATAGCGGGCTCAATTCTTCCTTTGACAGAAACCTTCATATTTGAATAGAAGTCTACAAGTCTACTACCATTGGCTCGACAGATACTTCATTCTACACCACATTCGTCAATTTTTATACCGTACAAACGCTACCGTACACACGGAAGGGTCGAGCCAATGACCCATTTGGCCAATTGTCTTTTGGTTCGACACCTTGGTTTTTCACCAGATTTTCCGGTTTTCCGCTCGAACAATTTTCCACCAATGAAGACACCCTTTAATTGGGAGCATCCATTGTTTTTCATATAATTCATTTACGCCATGAAGTCTTCATGTTTTCCATTCATTCCCAGAAGGAAAATATTAATCTATGTAGATTAATTAAGATGGAACAAAGATATGCAAACGTTGAGCTAATTATTGTTACGTCTGCTACTATCACTTTAATTAGCAATAATAACCCGTGAAAACGAGCGCACTACAATGTACTCATGTTTATATGCGCCAAAGGAAATATATTTATATATTATTATTATTATTCATAGTATCTTCCTAGCGTAGTTGGCTTTTATAGTTGTCCGCATGTTATTTTGTGTGTGTGTGTATGCGGTGCTTTCATGTTTAATGTTGTTATTTTCCCATTTTCGGTGTAGTTTACCGCGCTTGTATCCCTGGATGAGCGCTATACAAATACATGAATGAATGAATGAATATTTAATTCACACACCCAAGCAGTTTCTCAAACCTCTTATGACCTGCCAGGAATGATTAGAGTATTATATATACCGTATTCATGGTTTATTTTGGAACACTATCTATCTTATACTGGGAAGATTTTGAGTTTGTTTTCGGTTGGTAAGTTCCAGTTTCGTATACAATACAAGAAGTATTAAAGCATAATTGAAACCTAATAAATAATCAAACATGGTAAATAACAGGCATGAATATTAGTTTTATTAATGCGTAAGTGTAAAGGGTGTTACTATTTTGGCGCATTTATCATTTTGGCGCAATTATCCGATTTGTTTGTAATGTACAAATGTCTCTGTGGTTTGTGCATTCTTTTCTTTTTAGTTTTAGTATTTTTAGCGTTTGTCTTTCATTTTGTGTGTGTTTGAGTGTTTTTGTTTCTTGTTAATCATGCCGGGGCTAAATTGAAAGCTTCTTGCTCAATTCTTGTCGGAAATAATCAGCGACAGGCACGCTGCTTGGTTGTCCATCTCTTCACAGAGTGGTGTGTTGTTGAATGTTACAGAAATCATTATGTCGAGATGAACGACAACCTGGAGGATGACGCAATTTTGAGGCGCGCCTTGGACGCAGGAGTGTGAGTGACAGTACACTTGTTGGGTACCTGCTTTCACATGCATTGTCACCGCTTCCCTGTATTGTCTTAGTCTTTTACGATCCTGTTTGTAATGTGTTACTGTGCATTTTTGTGTGAAATTGTGACCTGAGAGACTACATCCCGTGCTTCTTTTCTGTTTGACCTTGCTTTCAAATCTGTTGCTATCTGTTATCTTCTGCTTCCATCATCATGTAATTCAGCTGACTATACGTCATACTACAACAAGCGATTGAAGCTCTTTATATTGCAAAAATGCGTGAATCATGGATCATAGGTGTGAATTTGCATTCTGCGCACATACACGAGGTATCAAAATAGCACATACAAGCGGCGTTCTATATAAGCACAAATTGCACGTTCTTTATAAGCACGTATTGTTTGAAGATGGAGACCGGTTTTTTAGGAAACTTTGCGCATTGGTAAATTATTTCACAAGCTCAGCAACGACCATCAAAAATTCGCACGAGCGATCGAGACGACGAAGAAATCAATTGAAAACTACAAGGCGGCAATCCAGTTTAATCTGGTTTGTCTGAATGGGACTATATGAATCGTTCATATATACACGTGTGTGTGTGTGTGAGCAGTCTTGATGACGAGGAGGTGCGTGCCAGAGTGACGGTGCCTCTGGCAGAGGTGTCTGTCGAGCGTGCAGAGCTGCTGTCTCGACTGGAGGCGGTCAACCAGAGTGTGCACGAGAAGCGGCGCCTGGTGGCCGAGAGAGTGGCGCAGTTGGAGTCGAGCATGTCTGACAGCACAGCTCGCGCTCGTCTCTCCGTGCTGCAAGATCCCTCGTTTATCAAGTGAGTGCCGCTTGTAATTTATGTGCGGATTTGTGTGAAATGAAAGTTGCATTGAACTAATTGTCACGCGGGTTGAATATTTATGTAATTTGATTTGTACGGTTGTTTAGAAGTGGTTGATTGAGAATTTATCGATTAAATAATTAGTGCAATTTGTGTTAGCGTGGATGAGGAAGGTGTGGAATGAGGATTTGGGTGTGTATTTGAAGTGTTAGTGCATTGTTCCTTCTTTTGTTGTTTTCTTCCAGATATTTGATACAATTACCGAGAAAGAAAATGTCTTTCGATGCACAATTTTGTTGAACAATAGCCCAAAGTCTCTCTGTTATCCTAGTTATCTTGGTGTCGGTGTATATATTCTTGGTATGGCGGTATATTGGATTTTCCCTGCGGTCAGGGGATAAGAATACTGCCGCCGTACCCGCTGCGTGTCGTGTAAGAGGCGACTAAATGCCGATCCTCTGCTTCTTCTCTCCCTGTACTGCCACACCAAGGGGGAGAGATAATCCAACAGGGTTGGCACGCCCTTGGATTAATGCAGCTGTCTTCTGTCCTATCCCTCTACCCGAACTATAAAACAGGTATATTGGAGCGCGTGGTACGTAGTGGGATGATGAATGCTAGCATGTTTATGCGTTGTAGTGCCGGTGTGACTGTCAGTGATGTGTTCGTGTTGTGTTGTGGTATTTTCAGGGAGTCTAGGAAGACTCTGGCTGTTGCCCGTGATCTGGAGAGTTTGAAAGTTCTGGTCGAGTCCTTGTGGCGTCACTTCCCTCCAAACACTCAGTCATCGGACAAAGTAACAACATTTCTCGCCGAAGCATGCAATGCTTTTACCAACTGAAGTTCAATTATTTCTCGAGACTTTGTGTGTTGAGCACTTCCTTTTAGCTGACATTTTCATAACTGTTGTATTATTCCTCTGGGATTGGTTTTAATTTTGTTTTGATACAGTTCGCTGTATCGAAAGAACACTGTTTATGTTGAGGTTTTAAGTGTGCGGATTGTCATGGATTTTGTCACCTTTCTTCACCGTGTCTGCCGTCACTGGTCGGGATTTCATTTGTCTCAGTTCATTGTTTCATTTGCATCGCAGTTGTTTTAAACAACTATCTTATTAGTGTTTTATCGTGTTCATACTTGTCGTGAATATAGTACGCATTCTACGCCTTGTCGACAGAAAAGACGTGTACATGTGCGTTTTTCTCATATTTTCTTGTCTTGCGTTACTAGAGGCGTAATGTTCACAAGACATTTCGGGGATCATAACACATCACAGGACATTTCGAAAAATGTTTGTGCTCGTGCGAACTCAACATCAAAATGGTCAGATCGAAAATGGGAAATAACAGGCTTCCGACTGTTGAACCAATGTTACGTTGCGTTGTGAAATTCTAGCCTTGATTGTGTCAGATAGTGTTGGGGCGACAGGTTCTATGTGATGAATTGTTAGCATCTGACGCCGCAGTCTCAGAGGAAATTCAGTGTAAACGTCGGAGGTGAAGATGAGGTTCTCTGAATCAATGAAAGGATGAACCTTACATACATCACATTGCTTCATTTCGAATGTTATCATTAGGGCTGTCAAAAAAGTAACCTAAAAATCAGAAAAAAGTAACTTTATTTTCGAGAAAAAGTAACCTAAAAATAACCTGACTTTTAAAGTTAATATCACTTTTGTATCGCTTTATCACATGTTTATCACGCCTTTGCTGATTAGTGCGCTATGCGAAATTGTGGTGTGATCGTGTGCAGTGAGAGAGAGAGTGTGTGTGTGTGAAAGATTGTGAGTGCGTGAACGTGTTAGTGTGTCTATGTGTGATCGTCTATGGTTGAATTGTATATTGCGTGCGAGAGTGTGTGAGCGAGTGTGTATAGCTGTGTCGGTGAGTGTGTAGTTGTTTCGGTATGTATGTATGAGTGTCACGCTGTGCATTGTTCATGCCCCGCGGCGGCGAGCGAGTGCCCGGCTCGCCGCTGATTGGTTGTTGCGGCGGGTGAGGTCTGTGTGTCTGTGTGTGCTCCCGTGTGTGACGGTGTGAGCTAGGGGTCGTGTTCGTGGTGCGGTTGGAGTGTGACGTCTTGTAGGCGCGCGTGGGGCAGTGATGCCCACGCGCGCCTGTCTGGAATATATATTGATTTTTTGTTTGCTTCTACAGAAATACACGGTTTGTTTGTTGCTTGTTTGTGAACATATAAAGTAACCTAATAACCAATAAAAAGGTAACCTAAAAATAACCTCCTTAAAAAGGTCAATTTCTGTTTACAGTTCTGAAGGAAGAGAATACACCAGTCCTTCCTTTTTATCATCTTTCCGAGTTGCTACTACTTTTCCACCCTCTCCGATCTGGTAGCATTTTTACAACAAACAACCAAAAGTGACTTAACATAATTTAGCTAACATCGAAAAAAGGAGCATAACCATCAAAATATAATTTTTAAGTGGAAAGCCCATACAAATGCGAAATACACTAATTGCAAATGTAAATATTTTTAGTCATGGTCGCAATAATGTTCTTTATATTTTTTCAATGGAACTTATCAAATAGCACGTACTAAAGTTTATATATTAGTGTGAGCGTAAACACTGCATGTGTGAATGCCCCCCGTCCTCCCATATGTCAAACGTGGGATAATGGCGCTATCTCACGCCCTGAAAATCACGTGCAAATTCCTGTTCAAGTAAATACGTACTGTCAAGTGCTACAGTGCAGTATCTGGTATAGAGAGGTCACACATCGTACTATACCACGCTCCAAACATCTCACGACACCATCCGGTTCGTGGACATTTCCTAAAATGGAATTACACTATCCTTCGTACCCAAAAACGTATAGATATCGAGTAGCACAGATATTAAGATGAATATCAATTGCTAAATCCTAACAGCAGAAATGTTGACATTTCTTGATCTTCAGACCTAATATTCCATCTCTTTTCCTATTTTATCCTCATATATACCGTTTTTGTGCCTCTAATCTGCAAAAAGTCACCAAACTTCGTGGTAAACTTACCTAATAACAAGAAAAATAACAAAATGTAACCTGACGATAAAAAAGTAACCTTAAAAGCAAAAAAGTAACCTAACGATTAAAAAGTAACTTTTGGTAACCTAATAACTTTTTTAATAATTATCGTACACAACTTTTTCATGCTGTTTTAGGTAGCTTATGAAAAAGTGACCCTTAGGTGAAACAGTAACTTTATTAACTTTTGACAGCCCTAGTTATCATCATTGTTGACGCCTGTCCAGAGATAAGGCAACCACATCACCGTCGCTCGTGATGGACATCCTGGGTCTTGGTTTCATTTGCTACTATTGCAGCAGAGCTATAGTTGGGCGTTTTCGAGAACTTTTGTGCTGTTTCACTATGAAGGAAAAATTCACATGATTCCAACGCCCGACAAAATGTTAATCATTGATCATTAATGGGATTGGCAGGCAAGTACAGGGGGTCCTCGGTTTACGACGGTCTCGACTTGCGACGTTTCGCGGATACGACCATGTGTATTGTATACACATGTATACATACTGCATTAACATATGTGAGTGACCAGTGCTTATATAGGCTTACGTATATACATGTAACGTGTCCCGACTTACGTCAAAATTCGGTTTACGACGGAGACGTAGGAACGGATCTCCGAATCTTGGTTATGAGGAGTTGATGGAAACATTTGGGGGGGCTTCAGCCCCCTGTGCCTCCCTGGATCCGCCAGTTAAAATGCTCGTCAAATATAGCTTACTGTTTGACAATCTTCGACAAGTATAAGCGAAATGCCAATATCTCTGTCTACATTGTGAGAGCTTCTGACTGCCTAGGAGCCCCAAACAGCTAGAAACGCTGCTGACAATACACAAGGATTTGTAGGCGAGTATATATATATATATATATATATATATATATATATATATATATATATATATATATATATGTGTGTGTGTGTGTATGTGTGTGTGTGTGTTATGAGTGTGTTTAATTGACCCCCTGTACCGTGTATATCGTCAGAATGGGATAACAGAAACGGGTGAGACAAACATAACACGTGTCGAGATAGAATCACACGATATCAGCCTGTCTTTTTTGTCCTGTGATGACTTCCAGACATCCCTCTGTTCCAGACCTCTGTGCCATACAGGTGGTGTCTCTTGGTGTTCACTTGGTGTTCTAGCTGCGTCATGTTGCCTCGTTGTTATTTGGTGTCAGTCACACTAGCGAGTTTCGTGCTTGGTTAGGAGTCATATTGTGTGTAGCACGCGTGGTTCCGTGCACAATCAGCGACAACTCATTGATCACGCCGATATTGGCCTCGCCCGTCTGAAAACAGAGCATTGAAGACATCCACGTTGCATGGCTAGTTGTAAGGATCCACCATGTGTTCTGCAAGAAACGCGTCTTAGACAATGGTCCCATGAATAAGGGTGGCATAGGAACACACTTGCACAGTGTGCTGAGCTTAACTGTCTACTCGTAAATTTCATGTTGTCTCAATGATAATTCACAAATAAAATATCAAGCCTTTCACGTGATCATCTAGAGCAGAGGTTTCCAACCTTCTTCAAATTGTTACCAAATTTAGCATGTTATATCAAGCATGTTACCCGTTTGATACAATGCTGTCAACGTTGATATAGATGGGTAAACTAAAGCGCTAACTGTAATTTCCCTGCATTACCTCCAAAAAATTGCAAAGTTCAACCCAGGGGATTATTTACCCCCGGTTGAGAACCAATGATCTAGGCCAGTGTTCCTCAACCTTTTTCTTGCCATTGCCCCGTTTAACACAATGTCAGTCCTTGTTGCCCCAGATACAGTATATGGCCCTCCTAGAATCCTTGTGGGCCCATATACACACGTACCATCGCGACACGACTTCTCCGGAGGATTAATTGGTTTCAACATATGTTTTTGTGGCCCGTGAGAAAACATGATGGCTCCCCATTTTTAAATTTGGTCCTATGGTCCCTTGAAAGGATTTCATGACATCCTAGGTGGTCGTATGGCCCACGATGTCAGCAGCTGATCTGGAGCATTGGACGACCAAATTGTCCCGAACTAAACATGCGATTGACACCTTTATCGCGAGTTTTGTGTTCCTGCTCACTCACGTTGTCTTCGATAGTCAGCAACCAGATTCCATTGGCGTTTTCCCCCCAAGTAGCCAGTGAAGTGATGTAGAAATTATGTAGGCCATGTTTCGACTGGTCCAGTGGTCTGGGCTCCATTATGGCTGTCGTCGTTCCTGAAATGTCAAAGTAGCAATGTTTTCCTCACTGATTCATTTTTGTCTTTCTTACAGTGGCTGGGGTTTGTTAATGCGGCAACCGATTTCTCAAATTTCGTTAATAAACGTGCTTATATTTTCATTGTCCCTTAAACATTTATTGTGTTCCTATACGGATCGTATTGCTCACGACTAGAATTAGTTCGGATTTTATTCATCTGATCGGAATAGCAGTTTCCTGTCATTATGATTGATATATTGGCCAATTTATCGCGGTGGGTCTACATCCTAGTTGCGCTGGTTGAAGCGATTGTCGTTCAACGTGCCTCTGGGCGAGGTTAGCGTGAACATCAACGCTCCCCGTCTCGTGTGGTCCAGGTCGATGTGCACTTGCACGTGCTCCAAGTGTGCAATTTCACAGCGAGATGGCAGTGACACGTGCAACTTTCTCGAAGAAACCACCAGCATCCTGGTGGTCACAGACACATACGCACGTTCTTATCGCTCAAACTGCGAAAAGCGCAGCAACAAAGAACATGTGTGAACAGTGGTGTGGTATACAGAATAGCACGTGATATACAATGTAGCAGGGTTTGAAAAAACCGGGTATAAAATAAAAAAAAACATGTTTTTTTTAGAAAAAACCAAAAAAACCATTGGTTTTTTTGGTGTATTTGTTTTTTTACACTTTGCACACACAAATCAAAAAAAGGATTGTACCATGCTATTTAGTACATAGTTAGACATATATTAGTATCACTTACCAAGAGTTTTGTAAATATTTAAATAAGATAAAAATAATATCATAAAAATGTACACACAGGATCTTGAATTTCACCTTGTAGCATCTATAGGCAACGGAAGTTTTAAACCTCTTCCAATTGCGAAAGCAGTCGATTGTAAACACCCACATATGTTTGCAAAGTCCAATCCATATACCCAGTGGTCTTATTTATGAAAATCTAGTGACTAAAAATCGTTTTTTCCATGGAGGTTAATTCATGTTTGTTTTCAGAGTTAACACAGTTTTTATTAACTCCGAGGTTTCTAAAAATAGTGTTTTTAATAGAAACTCAATTGTTTTGTCGTAAATATTTAGGATTTCTCATAAATACCAACTACAATGTTTCCCCAGCAAAAACCAAAAATGTTAATAAAAAAATTTCCCATATCGTGCAAACCCCTAAAATCATGCCAAAAAGTACTATTTATGAAGATTTAAAACTGTATTAATGAACTCATTTACTAATTCTGAAAATATTTGATCATTCCTATATGAGAAAAATCATTTCTGTCAAAAAAAAATTTCTCAAAAAAACCATGTTTTTTTAATAAAAAAACCACTTGGTTTAAACCAAACAAACCCTGGTTTAAACCAAACCAACCCTGCTTAAAATCATGTCAAAAAGTAATATTTATGAAGATTTAAAACTGCAATAATGAACTCATTTACTAATTCTAAAAATATTTGATCATTCCTATATGAGAAAAATCATTTCTGTCAAAAAAAACAATTTAAAAAAAAACACTTGGTTTAAACCATGGTTTAAACCAAAACCACTTGGTTGGTTTAAACCAAAACCACTTGGTTTAAACCATGGTTTAAACCAAAACCACTTGGTTTAAACCAAACAAACCCTGCAATGTAGCATTCCAGTGTAGAGAGGAGAGTGGAGGATCAGCTGATGTAGAAAGGGATTAATCGTACGGTGAAAACAATGGAATTGTACGGATGATCGATGACCTTACTGTTGAAAACATTGTGCACATAATAATAGCAATGAAATATAATTCTATGGACGGCCATCTAGATGTTTTCATCTTCCATAGAACAGTTGGGGGGCGGGAATGTATTCAGAACTATCAAGTTGATGCGGGGTATCCCCGGGTGGCATCAGTTGACATCGTAGCGTGGCAACTAGGCAGCTCCTCATAGCTCGTGTGTCGTCAGTCACCGTGAAGGTGCGCGTGATACACATTGTGTCCTCGCGACTTGCTCATCAGTCGTGTTGGTCCACCGGATAGCCTCCACCATCAACAGTTCAGCGTTTATCAAACCGAACCCTACACTGCCCATCAACAGACACACACACACGCAGGTGTACATGTGTAATCACACATCAACAAAAGCGAAGTGAAAACTCATGGATGTACTGCCTGCATATAGCAACTTGTCATGACAGCGAGAGGCGCAGAGTCGTACCGCGTTGACGCTCACCTGGTGCTGTAGAAAAGTCCCGCTGCATTCTTCACCCATGGACCGTTGACTAGTACCGGTGTCATCTGAGACGTGTATATAATCAAGTGCTGTATTTCGATCCAGCGCAGCCTCGGACTGTGCAGAATTTCACACGAAAACTATATATGGATGGCATTTGCAAGATTTTTATAAATATGTTTCGCACCATTGCGCAGAGAAGGGTTTTAGTTTCGTCTCATGCTATTGACAATGCTTTTGAATAACCTCTTTTGTCGCTTATTGTTCTTTGTCGTTTTTTATATGTTCATGCTTCACTGACTTCTTTCATTGCCTTTTGGCAGTGGTACCGTCGCTAACCAAGAAGGGACAGCGCAATAAACCACCAAGTTTCCTCCGTCAGACAACTTGAGGATCGTCAACAATAAAGAAAAGAAGGAGTTGAAATGAAAGAGATTAATTATGTGTGCACGAGCGTTTTCACTTGATTTCCAGAAGAAGGGCCACAATAGCAGCTGCCATTGGTGCGGCTGCCGATGTCCCTGAAAATTGGCTCGTGCATCCGTTGTTCAGCGTCGTGCTCACCTGCGCGTGGCACAGCAGCACACTGTGCGGCTCAATAGTGCAGAGAGAAAATGACAATGATACGTAGAATCATAAAAATGTGTCAGATTGTAATGCATTTCTATATGAGGAGTATTGACTCAGCGATTAGTACTCTAATCACAAGAATCCATTCGGCAAGAGTGGAACATGTCTGCTAAAAGCACAACTGGTTTATCACGTACTGTCTACTAGACGTGTGTCTTCTTCAACGTTATATGAACGATTTCAGTTAAAAAATAAAGTTGTGGTGCCGGTTATGTTTATGTCTGATGAGTGGAAAAGTGAGTTGATTAATTATTTGCACATCGTAGACAGGAAGCACAGGTGAATCATAAATGACTGACCACGTGGCTCTGGTGTCCCCTAGTGTGAAGTACGGCGTGTGTGGACGCGCATCTTTCGCCGTACGAGGGAACCTGCCCGCGCTGGTCCACGCTGCCCACAGACACCGTCCACATGCTCGACACGTAACCGTCGTAGGCACAATTGTCGAACACCTCACCTCCGTTGCCGCTTGCCCATATGTACACGATCCCCTTGCCTTGACGACCCTGCAAATACCAATACCCGTGGTTGCCAGGTGGAATCATGAAGGGTTGTCAGGTGGAACATATAGGGTGGCCGAACAAGACAGTGTTGATATCAGATGTAGTGATGCGAATATTGTCAATGCCAAGTGTTTGACTTATTGATTGTGTGACACACTTTGTCAAATCCACTTCTACTTGGTAGAGTTCCACTTTATACGTGTGTAGTTTGATATTAACAACAACAACAACAACAACATATATTTAATATAGCGCACATATTTATACACAGGCGCGAAAGAGACAACCGACAGGAACATCACAGCGAGCAGGGAGTAGGCACAAATAGAAAAATGAAAACACGTTTGCAAACTGGAACATGCTAGATGGCCGTTGGCTATCAGATAGCTCATCCGCCCTTGAAACAGGTTTTGTTTTTTTTCCTGTCGGGTGTCTAGCCACCCTCCTCACTGCAGAACAGTGGGGGAGCCGGTTTAGTCGCCGACGACTCGACCGTGAATCTGGTTGTACTGGAATTACACGGTTACCAGTAGCAGCGCGAAGCCTGACCAGACAACGATATTGAAGTTTTACCGTATTTTGAGGCTCTGTTATTGCTCATTGTTGTTTCTAATGTCATTATGCTGGAACTTCACCATAGAGTTGATCAGCCATTGTTGTTCCAATTGATAAACGGCTCCCATTATGCTGAAGTGGACTGTCAGTGGAGTGCGAAGCGAGACTCACATCTGTGACTCCCTGCTGTAGCACTGTTTCCAGGAGTATGCCTGGGGAGTCAGCCACGCGGCCGTTGTCGGTCGGTCCCCACGATACAGACACAATATCCACTCGATCGGCAAACACTGCGAACGCCTCAGCCTCGGTGAGGTCACTCACCTCGCCATTGAGCAGGCTGACCGCTGCGATCAATGCACAAAAGTGTGACGTTATCTTGTTCATGTGAACCACAAGACAATTAGTTACTTGATATCTTCATGTATGCTTGGGCATTTCTGGTGACCCATTGCCAAACATGTGTGATTTTTTCGCTATTACACCGTGGTAGAAATAGCTGCAAATATCTCGCGGAAACATTAAATTCTACTGAACACATTATCAATTGAAATCCTTGAGAAAAACTGAGTAAATGCGCAGTTGGTGGTGTCTGACCTCCGAGAGTGATGTTGGGCGAAATGCCGACTCCACAGACTCCGTTATGTGGCAACATTGCCATTACCCCAGCGCATTTGGTGCCGTGACCCGTGGATGAGTGACTCTTGTGCCCGTATTCAACATCCCACCATCCCAGCGATGGCTCCCACTTTCTGTGCTTTACGTCATAGCCCAACTTCTTATCCTGATATTCACACATCCCCAGCATTCTCTTGTTATTCACACACTTCCTATCCGCGTTAGTTTTTGTATATAGTACAATCCAATTGCCTGCTTTTAATCCGTTCATGTGATATCTTGTGAAGACGATATTTTTTCTCCATAGATATGCATTTAGTTCCAGCAAAAGATATGTTAATGTTTCTTTCAATGTAATTCTATTGAAACTCACGATCATTTGCATGCTAATTTATTCCGATTTAACGTATTTTTCTTTATGGAACGTTATCGTGCAATGCTTCCTGTTTTCTATTTTAGTTTCTCTTGATTGGCAATACTGGCGTGTATGTTTTCTCACTGACAAACGCATGTGCTATGTCCGAGTTTGTGTAGTCTAGTCCGTTATCGATAATGAGTACTGTGACCCCGCGACCGGTCAAGCCTGCCGTTTTCATCGCCATAATTCGCATATCCTGATGCAAGTTATCTGACCTTTGTTGACCGACAGATCCGTTTGGACTCGTCTGTAAATAACAATCGTCAGCATAACAGTCGTAATGGCATCAAATCGGCAACCATACGCACATAAAAGCTACATCCTTTTTCAGAAACAAGACGTTTTTTGAACTGATGAGGAGCACTACAAAAGAGACAAGGATAATTGTCAATTGATGAATGATTAAGACTATGCGTATTGGAAATATTTATCCTAGGCGATTGATGGCGTATTGTATAAATGATTAAACGGTGGAGTAGGATTTGCTCAATATCAACTGGAAGAGGGCGTGGATTATCCTGGAGCCTGGGATTTCAGGGCAACGAACTGGGGCAATTTGCTGATTGAATAGCACTCGCTTGATCTTCACTTCTCGGAAATGAGCAGAGATTTATAGCATTCCGTTATATCATAGTTCCGAACAGTGGTCCGTAACCTTTTTTCCGATTCCCCATTTCTTAATGAAACGTATCTTCATTTTTCATAACATGCCTGAAAAAAATAAATAAATCCAGATGTTCCATCTAAAGAAATGTCAGGAAGCCTCTAAAGACGAATTTCAACGAATTCCGATTAATAAAAACATATTTGTCTTTCTGTCCGACCTTTAATTCCCCCACTTGGCAACTCTTTCATTATATTCCCACATGTTACGGACCACTGGTCTATGCACATCATGGGCGTCATGCGTCTGCAATTTGTACCAAGTACCACTGCAGAGGCCACATGGGGTCGTTGAATCCCTGTGGAGGACGATGCTGGTGGTGCCGGTGACAGCGGTATTTGACAGTCTGTTGCTGGGCCCACTTCACCTGGAACATGCCCACTCGATCAATCACATGATTTGTCACAAAAATCTTGTTGTGTGCGACTTCATACATTACGGTATAGAAATGACGAAATAGGCAAGGCATTGGCTGGCGAATTATGCAAGTACACGGTTTGCTAGCTCACACTGGGATGTTTCACAAGTTGAGCTTCCATACTTAAGTCCCGTGCGAGTGTGGTGCTGACGGAACTTGGCCTGAAGAAGCGATGCACGTGCCTCAAACCAGCAACCTTCACACAACGAGCGTACGGGCACGTGATATTTGCACGATACAACTAAGACGACAGTTCGAGGTAAGGTAAGGTAGTTATTGGAAGACATGATATGCATGATATCAGACAAACATTGACCACTTGTGTTTCCGTTGACGATGTCATATGAACATCACCTTGGCCCAGAAAGACCCGACATCTTGGCCCAGAAAAATACTTCACTTTCTTTGTGGAGTGTTTTGCGAGAAATTGAGTAGCCAACTCATTCATTAACTCTCTAGCGCAATCATTTCATCTTATCGATCAACTTCAGTTTGGGATGTAATTTTGTTAGGCTCTATCTCATCTACGATTCCCGAGTCTTCTCAACCTCCAACAAGAATAAAATCGTGTCAAAAGCATACTCAGAGAGGGTCCGTTGGGTCATATCATTCAATTAGTAAGCCAGATCTAATATAGTCTTGCTATGGTCCATCGTTTGACCTAATAGTTTTTTACTACGCCCATGCCTGATTCCGACACGGGCAGTGATTGTAATCAATAAGTAGCTTTCATGTCCCTGGTGCTAATCTGTTTTGTTTTTCCAGTGTAAAATATACTACATACATACAATATATACTATTGGCTACAGACGGTAACTTACTTGACCATTGTACACCAGACCCAAGTCTTCGGCAACTGACTTCGCCTCTGCCCGTGATTTCAATTCAACGGCCCACTCACTCGAATAGGAGTGCCAGTCGTTGCCATGACGATCGGGCATTTTATGATCGTATTCTGAGGAGAGCGTGAATGAATCTAGAAGGACATATACCATTATCACATAACTCAGTTTGATCATCGTGAGAACTCAGAGATGCAGCTCACGAGATCCCTGCCAAGTTCATAGTGAGATGTGCCCAAATGCAACACACAACACACACACACACATACATGCAGGTGTGACAATTACCTGAATGTTGCATGTTCAGTGCATAGCGACAACGTGCTCTAATTAGTATGCATTGCTTGTGGGAGATACCCACGCCTCTTCTCACGAGTGTTTGCATCAAACAGTTTCGCTGTTGACATTGCACTTGTGAGGAGATTCGCGCGTTAAATGCAAGACTAACGAGGCCGCGCCGATTGTTTCTGAGTGTCTGTCATTCTAGCAAGTTAATTGCAGTGTGTACTGGTGGGACTGGTTGCTTTGGTCAGTGCGTCATTACTTGTTGTTGTCTGGAAACTGAGACAAAGTTGGACACGTGTGGGCAACAACAGAGATGCCAAGAAACTGCATCCTCTTCATGTCCTGTCGATTAATAACACTATACAGTAAAGACCCTCTTATCCGGTATCCGAGTATCCGGCACCTTCAAGTATCCGGCACATTTTCCCCGAGTTGGTACTCTGAAATGATTCACACCATTGAAACCACTAAGTTGAAAATTATGTTGGAAACCACTGGCTAATCAAAGCTCACTGTCTGATGAATACACTACTGGGTTGAAAAACGCTGAAATTCAGGTGAACATATTGTCCACACGTTGTTCTGATGCGGTATTGAGAAGTGAACATATTGACCACACCTTTAGCCCCTAAAGGTACTCACAGGTATTTGTACGGCTCTGAATATAAGCAGAATCTGCGGCTCTGAATACAGCAGTATTGTATCAGCTGATCTTTGTTATGGTAAGATGCGTGAGTGTAGGGTGGTGATTGTGGACATAATTCTGCTTCTATTCAAGTATCCGGCACTTTCAATTGTCCGGCATGTGGGCGGTCCCGTTGATGCCGGATAAGAGGGCTTTTACTGTATATAACATCATACCAGGGCCGACTTTAGGCATAGACAAAATGGGTGGCCGCCTTGTACCTCCAATTATAATTGATAATTATCTAATATTTGCTTCAAACGTCGTCTTGGAGTATTTAACCACATTTTTTATTCAACTAGAAATGTTGTATACGAGGTGTCTATTTTAATTTGCACGTTCTCAACGAATGTTATTGCCAAGGATTGTTACCGAAATGCGGCGACACACACTTTCAGACCTTGCTATCTAATTTTGCCTTATTCTCTACTTTGTCATTGTGGAGCACAATAGCAACCGCATTGTGACACTGAGTACTGAGTCCCGGTGTACTGAGCTTTTACGATATCTATTTACACGAATCTGAGAACACATTAGCTGGTGGCATAAGCCCGACAGCCTTGGACAGTTTTCCTATTGATATGTGTGCATGCAATGTGTGCATGCAATGCACAAGCCGCCTACTCGCTTCTGAGCCTGTCTAGCTGTGTCTATCTGACAAAGCACCGCTCACCAAGTCAAACAAAAACCAATCTCGCCCATTTCGGCCGTGCCATTACCTTTCCACAATAGGGTCAACTGCGATGCTCCTTGTGAATGGTGTAATACGAGAGGGATATCCATATTGTTTGTGTCCAGTGTATGAAATCAAATCAATACATCTTGTGTACACCGCCGAGTTTCCACTTGACATCTCAGTAATGGTCAGTGTCTTGAATGTATCACACTCGCTCCCGTCATCTAGACAGTCACACACACACACAGGCTCGAGACAACCCAGTTAAATTGCATCGCTCAATGATTCAAGCCGTAAAGGACTTGTTCCCAAACCGTGACCTCTATCTTTGACAGCCTTAATTCAAATGTTAATCACTTGTTTCGGTAGATGGAAATATTTGTGAAGGTTTTTTCAAGCTGAGCACGAAACACTGTCACACTGCATGAGCATAATCAAAGTAAAGGCGTTGCACCACCGTGAACCAAGCTCTTTCCTGGATTGACAAGCACCGAGGACTTTTCAGCTCGCACTCATTACAAGATCAAGTCATAGTCCATAGTCAGTACAAGCCCATTTAGCATTGCTCAAAATCACTGTGGAAGAATTGAGATAACTTAACGTGCTGAATACTCGATAATGAACTCCACCGAAATCGGATACCTTCCTCATATATCGGTGACCATCGGTAGTGTCGGTGTTGTGGCCGCCTTGTTGCCTGCCTGGATCATACTCAGCAACGAACGCATTCGCTCTAAGCTAATGTTCAAGCTGCTCGCTAACCTCGCCATTATCGAAAGTCTGCTTCTTCTACTTGTGATTGTCATTGGATTTATGGTAATTCTGGAATGCGATGTCCCAAACGCAGTGTGTCTGGCTATACTGTCGGCCTTCTGTTCTCTTATACCAGCTTCAAGTGCGGCCCTATGTAGTATCTTTTTTGAAAGATACGTTTCAGTCATCCATGGCCTGCGTTATGAAGAAATTCTCAATGATAGCAGCAGGATTTTGCTTATGGCTTCAGCGTGGATCTTCGCAGTGGTTTTGGTCATTCCGGTGTTCTGTGTAATTATGTCATTCTCCACATACAACACTGGCAAATGCTTTCCTATCTTCATTGTGCCAAAGTTTTTGATATCCGTGTGCGACGGGTTCGCCCTGGGATTCAACTGTGCGGTGATCTGGATGCACTACTACATATCACAAGAGGCATCCAGACACTCATTGCAAATCAAACAGCAACAACGATCTGTCGGGGTATCAGAAAGTAAAGACACCATGAAGGGATTTCATTCGTTGAAGCGTCTAATCTTGATCAACGTAGTCTTCGTGCTTCCTTCCAATGTGCTTCTTCTGATAGATCAATTGGTCTACGAGCTACCTTACTACTTGCTTTGGTCTACCGTAGTCATGACGTTTATCAACTACGTGTTGGATGGCTGGGTCATCGGATTCAAACACTCCGAACTCAGGGATGAGTACTCTAGATTTTTCTGCAGGAAAAACAAATAGATCTGTCCTCGAGCAAGGATAATGAAATGAGACCTCTGTGAGGGTATTCCATCAACCAGGAGTGAGATGTGTTAGGACTGGAACCAAGCAGGGTCATCGTTCCGTGTATCTTGAGTGCACAAGCAATCCATTGCCAACACTGAATCCAACACTGACGACAAACTCCCGCCACTACCACCTCAATTAATTGATCGCCCGCGGTATGACGGTATGTTGTTCATGTTTGTGTTAGTGGTGGAATTTGCCGTACTTCGTGAATTGGACAGAAGACACGCCACGATTCATGTTGTATCCAATGAATTTAACGCATCGTTCTAGGTGCTGATTGTGAGTTGAATTCCATTGTGAAAATGTACAACAAACACTGACTGATCCGTCCAACTATTGTCATAATTGCTCACTTCTCCCAGGTACAAGATGTTCACAATGAGAATCTGCACAATTCAACTACATGCACCGTATTGATGTTTAAAAAAATGGACTGTTTGCGGACGGGAATTGGCTTCAATCACGCGGAGAGTCAGTACATGTTGCTTGTAAACATGTAATGTAGCACCAATTCACAAACTGCCATTTAGCCGTATTCCTCTGGTCGTTGATGTTCTCAATTCCACACACATATATGTGTGTGTGCGCACCTTTTTATCTGTGTGTATGTGTGTATCGTGACACCGGTTTAGTATTATTGTATATTCAATACATGTGTTGGTGTTAGCAACGGTGTAGTTCACCGTACACTCCACGAATTGCAAATAGAATGAGCAAGAGCCAAGATACAAGCAAAGCGATGGGTCCCCACTGCTACGGGTTTGGACGCCAGTAATGTTGGTGCTGAATGTGACAAGTAAGAATATCTCTTAATTTGTCCTGGTGCAGTCCTCGGTCAACTTTGTTGGACTTCGTGGTGTAGTGGTAGCACCCCCGCCTCACAAGCGGGAGGTATGTTTTTCGAATCCCGGCGGAGGAGAATTTCATTGGGCGAATTATATCACCCAACAGCCCCTGTCCACCCAGCAGTAAATGATGGTACCAGATATCAGCCATGTGTTGTCATGCATTCTGGGGAGGTGGCCCTCTCTAATACGTCTTACGTCCTTGTGGAGTCATAGCGTGGAGATGGTCGGTTCTGCGGTGGCAGCGAGATGCATGGGACACACCTGTGTGTGTTCATAAGCTTCAGCTTCTTCCCGTGTAGCAGCTGTCACTTGAGACCTTTAACCTTTAGCTGTGTCCGAGAATCAGCCGATATCAGCGTGAATCAGAGAACAGGAGTACTATCATATCTGCTCAATTACACACCTCACGAGCTACGCAGCAATGACACACACAACATTTCTCTGCAGCCGCATTCATCGTCATAAATATGAACAGTCGGGCAAAACAGACTAGAGGAAATGAAAAGACTAGAGGCCAACTTGAACGTGTATGGACAAACTTCCGAAAATTGGTACGAAACAAAGAAAACACTTCTATGTCAACATACAGTATGTCCATACACATCAATAACCGGCAAACAATTGCAAAACCAGAGCACAAAATCACGTGGAAAAAACCAGTGACAGCTTGACATGCAAACAATTGTGTCAAATATAACACCAGCCTATCACACACACACACACACGCATACATACAGATTGGCAGATCAATACTCGAATGTTAACTAAGTGATGCCAGACGACGTTGCATTTGTTGTACCCGTCACACGCAGGACACACACACAGAGAGAGAGAGGGCGTGGCAGTCAAAGGTGCTGGGGAGAGTAGAAGAGGCGACATCGCTCCGTCCACGACTTGATGCTGCGGTCACGCACCACTTCCTCGACGTCCTTCTCGGAGCGATACATGCGCAACTGTCACACACACACACACACATACACACAGAAACACACACACACACACACACAGAGACACACACACACACACACACACACACACACACAGAAACACGAGGTTGACATACAACCTCAAATAACATTTCACAACCACATTTTGACTGATAAAATGCATAGAGCAGCGATTCTGGTTGCCAGGGGATGCAAGTACTCCTGTAATTTTGTATAAGAAATTGTATGTTTTACATATGCATTATATTTTTCCTGAAAAACGTAGTTTTGCTTAATCATATTAAAGCAGTTGTATGAATGAACATTGAATAAAAGTTTTGTTATTACGTTGTTTGTATTCTTATATTTTCGTATATAGCTACCAAGAATCCAGGAGGTGCGAGAAAAGAGTGCTGATTTTAAAATAAGGTGCAAACACTGAGAAAGTTTGAGAACCACTGACATAGAGGCAGCATGATGATGGATCGCATGACTACCTTGCATTGTTCCTGTCTGAGTTGTCGAGCGACGAGCTCATCGTCGGGCCGCTGCTGTCTGCGATCTCGAAGCTCGCTCACCTTGGCCGAGGTGACGCCGATGCAACGAGATAGCGCTTGTTCACGACACTGGTTGCTCTCGCGCAGCTAGCCACATCAACACCGTGTCAAAACGCCATTTCTCCGAGATAGATTTCTCTGAGGTATTGAATCTTAGATTTTAGATATTAGATTCCTCCGAGATAGTTGAGTTATCCGAGATTAGATTAGTGCAGCGTCAAAATAACGACAGATATTCACGTGCATAACTGTGCAACTAACCACCACCGCGCTATTGTTCCGTGTGCTGCATAAATTCATATGCCGATTGTGCCAGAACAAACAGCTGGCATATAAATCAATGCATGTAAGAGTGATTTCTGTACAAAAACACATGCATTCGCCCAATGTTTGTTGTTTGTTTCCTCTGGGACATTTCCGGACATGATCCCAGTGGCGGTGCCAGGATTTTTTCCATGGGGGGCTAAGGAAAAAGTTGTGGGAGCTAAGGAAAAGGTTGAGGGGGCTAGACGAAGCATGAAGAACTATTCATTCGAACGCTGACTACATAATATTATAATAAGGTACTGGGGCACACTGATTCAGTCCTCGAACTTGAACCAAAATTACAGAACTTCATTTACAGAGGTAAGAAATTTTAATGTCCACGATTATGATTTTTTGGGGGGCTTGGTATATTGTTGGGGGGTTCCAGCCCCCTAAGCCCCCCCTTAGCGCCGCCACTGCATGATCCTCTGTGCCGGATAATACAGCCTCTCCCAAAATCACTTGCAAATCACCTTATCGAACAGTTGTTTGCAGGTGCTGCTCGCGTCGACATTTGCACTGAACGACCTGGTCGGAATTGACTGGTTCAATGCGTAGATTATTTTGTCGTCGATGTCGCGAGAATTCCTCAGAACCTCCTGCCACAACACACACACCGCACCATCAAGTGTATTTTTCGGCTAAAATACACATTGTTCGGCTGTTTTCTATTATTGCTCGTCAAAAACCATATTGATAAAGTAGCATTTCATTATATTTTCACCAGTGGTGGATTCGGAGTGCAGTTTTGGGAGGGTCTGAAATTTGGGGGCGGTCAGGCATGTAGATGCATCATTATACACCGTGTTTGCGATGATGCTTGTACCAACAAATTCTACAGAAAAAATGATTTTTCTTGACTTCTTTTAGTGTTGATATGTTGTTATTGTCATTTTAAGAGCGCACCAGCCAGTTTAGACTACATGGCGCACTCCACTGTGCGCCCATCTACAGTGGTGACTCCCAGTACACTCAAGGGGAGGTGTTGATGAACGAACCCGGGCCAGGATTCGAACCGCGAACCTCTGACATGAGAGTTCAGCGCCTAACCACTGAGCTACTCGGGAGCTACCTATTTTAGTGAACCTCTCAGTTATCAGGAGTTAATAGAAACATTTTGGGGATCCCCCTATGGATTTCCAGTGGTCCTCTCCACACAAGACACAACCACGCAGACAACACTAGCCGGAATGAAAGTTCAACCGAGAATGTATTAAAAACAGCCCGATAGAGCAGACTATTTAACTCATCATGAACGCACCTCAAACGCTAAAAAATCATCACAACTAATATCTTTGGTCCCGACCGGTGCGCTCACAGCCATAACAAAAGTACAAAATACAAAATTAGGATCAGGCACTCTCACCACACGAGGTAAGTGTTCTTTTCGTTTGAAAGGGATGCCAATTTTATCTTACTATTTTAACATATTCATAGGGTATGCCAATAATTTCTTGAAGCATTTATTATGAAAAAAATAAAAAATTGTATTTTTTCCACTAAAATGTATTATCATACTGTTCTGAACGTGATTGTAATGGTTCATTTTGGCAACTCTGGTATCTATTGTGATCTGTGTTATTGTCATTGCCAAGTTTGTTTTTCTATAGACGAAATCGTTTTGGTAAATGTTTGATGAATTAAGTTCATATATTTTATCTCTGTATATTTATATTTATCCAATGTGTCTTGTTTCATCTTTGGAATTTGTGGCATTGGAGTGCAACATATGGGCGGTAGTATGCAGTATCATGTTATTGGCATTCCGTGTTTGCTACGGATTTATCTATTTTTTCCATGTCTATTGATTCAATTGGAGCGAAATGACACCAACGGAGGTGTATTCAAAGCAATAATGAGTGAAGAACATGAGTGGACAGTGAGCTGAATGTGCGATAATACTATGCTTTTCCCTTTTTCATACCGAGTATTATTTTCATATTTTAGGTTCCTCTGATATTGTCATATTACTGACACAGCCAGGAACAGGGCAGCGATGTCGCATAGACAGCGCTACAAGAACCAGGCGCTCGACCCCGCCGAGATGAGGCGCCGTCGCGAGGAAGAGGGGGTTCAACTGCGCAAGCAGAAACGAGAACAGCAGCTGAACAAGCGACGCAACGCGCCTGCCTCGTCCGTCTGCTTGACCTCTCTCACCAGCCCTGCGTCCTCGTCTGTCGTCACAGGCATGGTGCGTGCTGCTGCCTCTCACATACCCTTTCTTGTTTAGCTGATGTTTAGCTGAGGTTTTCTCTGGTGATAATGTCGCATCAGTGTGTTCACTCACACATGTTTTCTTTATTCAGCTCTTATGTTCAGCTCACACATTTGTGTGTGTGGTATTTCTCCGCCAGCTCTGCTTCAAACACCATTGACTGTGATGTATACGTCCATATCTCCAGTTCATATATATGTGTGTGTGTGTGTGTGGCTGTGTGTGTGTGTGTGTGTGACTGTGTGTGTCTGTGTTGCAGGACTCGAATGAGGAGCCGATTATTGGTCAGGCAATGTTGTCTGATATTTACAGCGATGATGTGGACAGAAACATATCGGCCACGTTCTTGTTTCGCAAGCTGCTCAGCAAGGAGCCAAACCCTCCTATCGACGAGGTCATTGCCACTGGCATCGTGCCAAGATTCGTGTCCTTTCTTCACGTCAACAATCAAAAACTGCAGGTGCATCACGCTCATTGTCATTTGTTCACAGGTGATGACAGGGTGTATTGACGTGGCACTCAATCGAGCTCGGCCCGAATATGTGTAATAGAGATTCCAGGCAACAAATAGAAAATATATATTGGCAGACGGGCGCGCGGAGGCTGCTGCCCCACGCGCTCCCACAAGACACCACAACTCTCCTACAACACGCGAATCCAACTGTCTACTCAACTCGTTGTTTAATCGATAAATTCCTATCGATTAAACAACCTCCAAACCACACTTCAAATCAAATACAAATAATTGGCAACTCACGTGGTGAACTTACAACTGAACTTCCTGCAATATGCAGGCGTCTCACTGAATGCTACCCTAGCTGATATAACTGATATGGTTCCTTATTAGGGAGATATACATTATATATCAATCTGTTCTTTTCTAGAGTCGGCGGATGAAATCTCTGTAATCTGAAGGTTCAATTCCTTCAGCTCTTTCATCATCCTTGTCGCTGCTACGTTGTATGTGTGTGTATAATAATAATAATAATAATAATAATAATAGCATTTATTGCAATCGCAACATAACAGGCGCTTTTCATTGCAATAATCAACACACACAAAAAAAGAATAAAAAAGAAAGAAAAGAAGAGACACAAATTTATAGACAGATAGAAAAGCAATTTTAGTATATGTATGTGTGTATGTGTATATGTAGTGTGTGTATGTGTGTGTGTGTCAGTTTGAGGCGGCGTGGGCGTTGACCAATATCGCGTCGGGCACATGCTCCCAGACGCGCGTGGTGGTCGAGGCAGGCGCGGTGCCAGTGCTCGTATCATTGCTGGTGTCACCGCACGCCGACATTCAGGAACAGTCTGTGTGGGCCCTGGGCAACATCGCCGGCGACTCGGCCGAATGTCGTGATTTTGTGCTGCGTCACAACACTCTGCCTCTGCTGCTCCAGTCAGCCCCTCTCTCTCTCACTCTCTCACTCTCTCACTCTGTTCCATCACGTTATCGACGCTTTTTCCATCTGACGCACGCCTGAAGTCAACTATGTGTGTTGATAATGATGTTATTATTATTGTTATTAATTACAGGCAAATCCAGTAGCATGGGGGATGAGTGCAAGTGCACTATTACCACCCTGAGCAGTGGCCCCCCATGTGTACTGGAAGCGCTCGAAAGATGTACTTAGAGCAAGACAGTTCGAAAACAAATAATATATAGCAATGTGTGTGTGTGTGGATATATTTCGCTTGCAATATTCTAATGTTTGCGTGTGTGTGTGTGTGTGTTTGTGTGGCAGGATATTATGCAGTGACAGCAGTGTAGGCACTACGCTGCGCCGTAATGCAGTGTGGGCGTTGAGTAACTTGTGTCGAGGAAAATGTCCGCCGGCCGATTTCAGCGTGTTGAGACCGTGTGTGTCCGTGCTGGCCCGCCTGCTGATGCACGACCGAGACGCCGACACGCTGGCAGACGCGTGCTGGGCGCTCAGCTACCTGTCTGACGGGCCCAACGACAAGATTCAGGCCGTACTGGATACGGGAGTGTGTCGCAGACTGATCGAGCTGTTGCTGTCAGTGTTTCAGCCCCATATTGATACTGTTCAACACGCACTCACAACACGCTTCCGCACAAACACCGACACACATTGACACACACTGATACACATTGACACACTGATACACATTGATACACTGATACATATTGAGACATATTGACACATAATGACTCGTTGACACATTAACACACACACACACATTGACACTCTGACATACTAACACATTGACACACCAACACACTTACACACTGACACATTGGCATACTAACACATTGACACTGACACATTGGCATACTGACACATTAACACAGTGAGACACATTGACACATAATGACTCGTTGACATACACACTGACACATTAACACATACACACATTGACACACACACACACACATATATTGACACACTGACACATTGGCACATTGACACACTGATACACATTGACACATAATGACTCGTTGACACACACACTGACACATTAACACATACACACATTGACACACACACGCATATATTGACACACTGACACATTGATACACCGATACATATTGACACACTGATACACATTGACACACATTGACACATAATGACTCGTTGACACACACACTGACACATTATCACACACACACTGACACATTATCACACACACACTGACACATTGACACATAATGACTCGTTGACACACACACACACACACACACACACTGACATACTGACACATTGACCCTGTTAGACAGTGCCAACACTGGATAAGCTGACGACCGTGTGTGTGTGTGTGTGTGTGTGTGTGTGTGTGTTTGGGTAGTGATTGTATATGTATGTGTGTCTTTCGGGTGTGTATTTGTGTGTTTATGTATGCTGATTGATGTGTGTGTGTGCATGTGCGTGTGTGTGTGTGTGTGTGCGTACTGTGCCTACTTATTTGAACTTCTATCCTTCAAGAAATCTACTCGTACACTTAGGTCAACTGATGATTCTCGTCTCTTACTGGAACCTGCTTTTCCTTCTAGACATACTCACTATAATCGTTGTTTCTCTATCTTAGGACCCCGTATTTACAATAAGCTCTCCCCAACACTACGTTCTATCAATTCTATCCCTGTTTTTAAAAAACACCTGAAGAAATTATTCATGGTGAAATCGTATTATACTCTAGAGAACATTGTCTATATTAGTGATGATTATAAGGTGTAAGTTATCTCTCTTCTTTCTTTATCTTTCCTCTTCTGTGTGTGTGTGTGTGTGTGTGTATGCGTTTCTGTGTGTTTGTGTGTGTGTATGCGTTTCTGTGTGTGTGTGTGTGTGTGTGTGTGTGTGTGTGTGTGTGTGTGTGTGTGTGTGTGTGTGTGTGTGTGTGTGTGTGTGTGTGTGTGTGTGTGCAGCGCCCTAGAGACCCTCTAGGTGTAGGGCGCTATATAAACATCTACCTAATGTAATGTAAATGTGTGTGATGGTTGGACAGTCATTCAGACAGCAAGGTGATGAGTGCAGCGTTGAGAGCCGTCGGTAACATAGTGACTGGCGACGACGTGCAGACGCAGCTAGTGCTGCAATGTGGCGCACTTCCCTGTCTCAAAATGGCGCTCTCATCTCACAGAGACAACATCCGCAAGGAAGCCG
>OU696574.1:10441086-10473586 GCA_916048095.2 Sacculina carcini
GTGTGTGTGTGTGTGTATGTCAGCTTGTGTGTGTATGTATGTTTGTGTGTGCATGTTTATCTAAGTGTGCACTATCCTGTTATGCTTGCGTATGTGTATGTGTGTGTGTGTTGAGATATATCTCTTCATTGGCGTTCTGTGATACATATTATGTGTGTGTGTGTCAGTGTGTGTGCTTGTGTGTGTGTGTGTCAGTGTGTGTCAGTCTGACTGAGTTACAGTAGCTAGTGGCGGGTTAGTGACCTGCTCGTGCAGTTATAGTGAGCGTGTCTTGTGCCGTTCTGTCTTGTTTGATCGGTGTGAATTTATGATACACAATACTATTATTATTATTATTATTACCATTATTATTAGCAGTGGACACGGGCACACAAACCCTCGTGCACTAAATCCTCGACACACCGACATACTATATATGTATGTATATATACATGCACAGGTATCATAGTTGTATATATATACACGCTAGTGTTTTGTGTTTTGTTTTTGTGTACTTATTTACGATCAGAACCGATATCACATGGGATATTGTCTATATTATTTGCTCACTGCTGATATGCGAATTATGTGTGTGTGTGTGTGTGTGTGTGTGTGTCAGTGTGTGTGTGTGAGTGTGTGTGTGTATGAATTTTTTCCTATCGGAATTTTCGGTTTTTGGTTGTTTTCCCCATTTCATTGAAATTTAGAAACGTCGTTATGAAGTGGACTGGTGTTCAACCCAGCTGTCACTTGCAATCGTTCGCTTGCACACGTGAAATTTCTGCAACATAACTTCGGAGCTTATATGCAACATTGCAACAGTGTTGCAATGAGCTGCAAGAGAAATTGCCTAGTTCATCATCTGATACGTTCTGATCTGATTATTAGCCAACATGGGGGTGTGTGTTCAGTGCTGACTTAGCCTGCAACACGGCCTGCAATTGCATCATGTTGCAGAACACACGGGCAATCAGCTGATGAGTGTCAGTTCTTGTCTGTTTGTATGTCTGGCTGCATGTCTGTAATACATGCGCATGAGAGCAGGTGTGTGTGTGTGTGCAGTTCATGTTATTGTTTGTAATTGGCGGTGTGCGGTGCCCTGCGGCGATGACCTCTCAGTGACACGCGCGTGTCATCTGCAGCTGCCCCTGTTTGGCATCATTATTTGAATTATTTATGGTGAGGCGTCATTATTGAAAAGCACGAGCTGAATTTCCACAGCCTGCATAATTTGGTCTACATAGCAGCCATCTATAGCCATCTCTAGCCATATATATAAGCGATTGTGTGGTTTAAGTGATTTGACATAGGAACTCCACGTGTCTTCTGCCGTCTATGCTTCTATACCGAGATAGGCAACCCAAAATGTTGAGAGCAATATAGAAACAAAATCAAATATGTCTGGATTTGTATAGACCTTATAATCATTATATAAGCCTTCTATAATCCTTATAAAAATATATGTTTTCCTCCCCCATCTTTTTCTGTTTTGAAACATTTTTGAAAAAGTTCCAGGGAGCCACTAGGTAGCGGTAGAGTCGCAGGGCTCCAGATACGCGGGCTGCCGGCCCCCGTTTTATACGAACCATGACACCGTGTATTGACTATAAGGCACAAATATTAACTCAGATGCGTAACGTTGAAAAAGACTATCGGATGACAGGTAGAATTAACATGGTAAAATGCGTGAACAAACAATAAAAATGAGAGTGAACTTTCCACTTGATCAGGTGTTGTTTTTCGTTCTGTTGGGCTGTCGAGCCACCTGAGCCGTTGCGAGGACTCATGCCCCCTCCCCCCCCGAAGGCAGCACTTAGGGTCTCATTATAAATATAGCACCAAATAATGAATTTATTTATTAGACATAATGACATAATACAAACTCAGGTGAAAACATCTGAGCAAAACGGTAAAGGCTATACATAATAAATATGATAAATTTTAATATCATACGTGAAGCAACGGGGCCCCTCAACATTCGGGGTCCCCGGCCGGGGGTACGGGGGCGGTTCTACGGCTCTGCCAGCCACCCTCCTCACTGCACAACAATCAGGGACATTCGGTTCAGTCGCCAGGCAGCAAAAAACGTTTTATACAACGCTGAAATTTTTACACACAGACGCGGACGGATAGACAAGAAAAGTAGTTATAGATGACGGAAGCGTAGTGATGAATGAAAAAGTGTCTATATTGCTAGATAATATAATATGAATATTGCTAGATATGATAATAAGTACACGCGTTAATACATTTAATATCCGCTTTCGACAGATATACAACTAAAACCCGATGAAGCTCCATGCGTACGCAAAATTTGTTACAAATTAAAATAGAAACGAGATTACGAGGCGCACTCAGTTGAATATGGCACGTGTCGAATATTGCCGATATTTCAGTCAATTTTAAGAACCGATATTGTTCTCGTCGAACTGCATGGAAATTGTCAGCCATTTTGTTGTTCAAAAACTAAACGTGAAAAAATGTTTGCCAAAATTTCACCTAAATGTCGCCTATGACACCTTTTCGAGAATAAAAAAATTTTCAGTTCCTAATTGACTCAAGTGAACAATTCACGATGTTAGCAGAATTTGAAGTAATTTATGTTTTAGCTAGTGTTATTCCAGTTCATTGTTTATCGACGCAACATAATTATATAAATTAAAATAAATCTGTATTTTTTGCTTCTGTCTGTACACGCAATAATAAGAAATAATTATTACAGAACAACAAAAATATATCTTGAGAAGTTAAATGAGCATAATCTTGTTACGCGGAGCTCGTTCAGAGCGCGCACATAACAAAGAGCGGTGTAGCACAGCAGATATATTATAAATATACAGTAACAATATTACAAAGAATATCACAAGGCCGGAGACCAGCAAAACCTCGGCACGAAGGCCGCGGCACAGAATTCCGTAACAGTGGTGTAGCGAGTCCTCCACTGAAACAGCTACTGCACCGTTACAAGTAATACAGGTAATATCCTAGGCCAATGCGCGGCAATCGCAACGAACACGTTATCCAACACAATGTGTCGGACGATGCTCGGGTCGAACCGACACAAGGCGAGCGAGACGCAGAGAGTAGCCCTGTCAGTCAAGCTATTGCCAAAGTCCCAGTCCAACTGCCCGCGCAACGAGGCGACGGGACTTAAATAAACTTGGCCGTGCGTGTGCATCGACCCGACCGCGTATGAGCATTGGAACACAATTGGCCAGGCACTAGCAAAAGACAAATGTAACCACCCGATTGGTAGCTATGTGATCACGCCAGCACGTAGGCTACTGTGATTGGCTGAACTATTTTCGCAAGCTAACACGCACACACACATAACCTAACCTACATGGAATATTCTAGAACGCATGCCACACAAACATACAGACACATGTGGCACATACATAGAGACACATACGCACACGTATACACATTTAAATATACACACATTTATACAATAAATAAAATATGCATGACACGCCACAATCTTTATTATTTAATATTCTTGTTGTTCGGATTCTACATAAACCTACTTCGTGAATAAACCGAAATTTTTAGGTAGATTTTTGTTCCGTCTTTGTAATTTCTTTCATATTGAATGTCAATACAATATATATACAAGATGTATGTTGGTTTTGTATTGACATTAGATATGAAAGAAATTACAAAGACGGAAAAAAATCTACACAAAAATTTCGGTTTATTCACGAAGTAGGTTTCTGTAGGATATGTAATGAATTAACTTTGTTCTTTGGAAATATTCAGTACGGCAAATTTTCTCTAATAATAACTAAGCTATGAATGTCAACACTTCAATTATTTTGACGTATTGACATTTAATACAATATATATACAAAATGTATGTTGGCTTTGACACCCTGCGGTCAGGGGATAAGAATACTGCCGCCGTACCCGCTGCGTGTCGTGTAAGAGGCGACTAAAAGCCAACCCTCTGCTTCTTCCCTCCCTGTACTGCAATGTCCGAGGGGGGAGCGATAATCCAACAGGGTTGGCACCCCCCTTGGGTTAATAAGTGCTGAAGTGCCACCAAATATTTCCATCAACCCCTCATAATCAAGAGGTTCACTAAAATAGGTAAAGAAAAATGTCATTCTGTAGAATTTGGTGATATAAGCATTATCGCAAAGCATATTTGCACATTATTGTGTGTGTGTCAATATACATTATTGAAAAATGCCCTAAGTGTTGACCTTCACACGATACCTAGTCACTCATACATAGCTCAGCCCCCCAAATTGTACTCTGGATCCGCCACTGAAGATAAGACTAAGTGTTTTTAGCTCCCACCTTTTGCCATCAACCGCCCCTGACAATAAGCAATTTTCATCGTAAATATTGCTTCGAATCGCTTCTCAACCTCTGTTACACCTGCGATATTGCGCTTTGCATTTTTATTCCCATTTTATCATTTCACATCGTTTCACTATGTCTTAAGTATTTTTCAAGTTGATCAACTTAAATCACGTCTGAGGATTAACTCTTAAGGTGTTCACGTTGTATTTAATTCAGTCGAAACATCAAATAACTCGCAATATCAAACCATCCAGATATTTCACTCAGCTATTCTAGCCATTGGTTTAGTAAATCATGCTTGATGACCAGTTAAATTATATTTGATATTCCTGAGGAATTGTCTTATTATTGTGTACATATATATGCATTGTGTACACACAAGCTACACATACACACACACACACACACACACGCTGAACTTGAGCATTCAAAGAGAACCGGTTTTGTTATACACAAAACTAAGCTTTCAGGGAAGATGGGTAGAAATTCTGAGAAGCAAGAGCTAGCGTGCCCACACACACACACAGACACACACACACACACACACACACACACACACACACACACACACACACACACACACACACACACACACACACACACACACACACACACACACACACAAAGCAGACGATACGTGTGGGGATGCCGGGGGTTTGACACAGTGCGCGCGGGGCGACACCAAACGGATGGGAATGGAAAAGGGTTACGTGACGTCACGCTCACACACACAGACACACACACACGCACACACAGACACACACACACGCACACACAGACACACACAATCAGCTGTGACGGCAGGCGGGTCGGGTGCGTGCCGTCGGCGAGCGTCAGAACTGCAGCCGACGTCGGTGCGAGTTGGCTGGCCGGCAAGTTGGTGCCACGCGCGCGTGCTCACCAGCTTGCATCATTGACACTGCACTGGCAGTTGTTGCAGCTGCACGTGCTGGACGTCTATTGTGTGTGTGTGTGTGTGTGTGTACATGTAGCTGCGATCATTGCCGCTGCTAGCCGATCTCTGTCTTCTTTTCCTGGCGCGACTTAGTGAGTGAGCTAGTGTGGGTGTGTGTGTGCGAGTGGTGTAGTTAGACGCGCGTCATGAGTCTGCACCAGCAGCTGGTTGGTGCAGGTTCCTCGTGCGCTCGTGGTCGCTCATCCACGTGGCCTCCGCTGCCGGGGGTCTTGCCGCCGCCACCGTCCGACACTCTCGTGGTGGCGAGCACGGCCGGCTCGTCTGCGGCGGCAGATTCGACCTCGGGCTGCTGGCAGTACGGTGCCTCCTCGGTACCCGTGCTGCCCGCCTCGTCTTCCTCGTCATCGTCCTCCTCCGACCTGCTCATACCGCCGGCTGTCAAGCTGGAGGGAGAGCAGATGACGGGCGGCGAGGAGGCGTGCTCGAGGCTGGCGGTCGACGCGGATGCGGGCAGACCACTGTTGATCTCCAGCGTCGAGGATGGTCGTCATATGGCTGACTCGACGGCGAGCGTGATGGTGGCCGGCGGCACTCCGGTATCATGCCACCAACTGCTGCTCGACTGCGTCAAGAACGGACCAGCGATGACGACCGCCGGGCTACAACATCATCAACAACAGCAGCAACTGGTGCCCACCGTGGTTGCCGTCGGAGAAACAGAGTCATGTATCGCTGATGCAGCACCCACTCCTACCGCTTCTAAGCAGAAGAACTCGAACAGACGTAACGCATGGGGACCTCACAGCTACGCCGACCTGATCACACAGGCCATCATGTCGTCGCCTGAGAAGAGGCTCACTCTGGCGCAGGTGTACGACTGGATGGTCACCAACATTCCCTGGTTCAAAGACAAGGGCGACAGCACTAGCTCGGCAGGATGGAAGGTTAGACTTTTCTTTTCATTCACACATTTCTCGCATTTGTGCCAGCGAAATAGGTTATATTGGACAAAATTAACGTGATCTACCAGCGACAGTGTTTTCCAAAAACTGCACCTTTTGCCGCGATTGACATTGTTTAGCCTGAAGGGTGTGGGGCTGTGTGCAAGGACATAGATCCTGGGGGTATATAGACCCCCCGACAAATTATCTGGGGGTATGAAAATGCAATTTTCTACACCCGAGAACACTGCTGGGTTCAGTTCATTGGATATATTATCATCAAATCCAACATAGCAGGAAAATAACAATACACGAAAAATCTAAGAAATTATAGATATGTGAAAATTTTTATTAAGCAATATACTTTTTGCTGAGGTATGTATGTTGTAATTGAGTAAGCATAAAATAACTGTACTGTACTGTACTGTACTATATGTACTGCAGCTTGGTGAATGCTGAATAATTCACCGGGTTCAGTGTCTTCTATCATGCTATCAATATGTATAGTTTTTGAGCGCGGTAGGGCCTGAAATTACCGAGTACCTTGTTGCTTCTTCATAGTTGACATCGGACGGAATCTTGGAGAATTTGGACCGGGTAGTTTCAAGCTAGTTTCAAGCATGTAGTCTGATAGTTTGTGATCACATTTGTGAGTGGTTCCACTGACATCGCGCAGAATGTAAACTGGAGACGTGATGTGTGTGTGTGTGTGTGTGTATGTGATGTCCATGCAGCTAGCATTTGGCACATTTAGTTGTGTTTATGTCGTTTGACAGCTGCTAACTGCGTCAACCCGCCACTTTTTGCATGGATCGCTGCAGACATACGCTGCCCATTTAAGGGCATGCCAGTCATTCGAACACCGATCCTGTCTATCCTCTCTCCATGTGTGTGTGTGTGTGTGTGTGTGTGTGCACGTCTGCATATCATATAATGTTCATTTTTCAGTCACACGAGTACACGCACACCCATATATCACAGGCTGTAAAAGTCTGAAAAAGGAAAAAGTGTCAGGGTAAAAACTCTATGATTCGTTCTTCGCACTCCTTCGTTCCTACAGGTACTTTCATGACCTGTTATCGCTGTATGTCCTCATTCACTCTGTGCTAATTGTGATGATGATGATATGATAAAGATGATAATTGGTGTTTGAGGGGTGCACCGGCCTGTCAGACCATATAGCGCCCCCCGACTTCTCATCAATCACTCGACATTCCATCAATTTTCCATCATCGTTCATACGTTTTGTGTGCTGCTTTTTTCGCATCGTGTTAGTGGAAATCGGCGATCAAGCTGACTCTGATCATTCGCCTACGAATTACTTCCACTTGTTGTTGGCTTGCTGGAATAGCTAGCAAATCGTCGGACAAACTAAGAGAACTAAACTACTCGCGTAAGAGGGACTTATTGAATTGCAACTTGCAGAATGTCAGTACTGACTCAGAGCCTAGTTGTTTCCATGAAACCACCGATCCACAAATAGTGCACCACTTCCTCGAAACATAATCGACCATGTGCTCATGCTTGAACAAGTGATGTGACGTGATTTTTTTCCTGCAGTCTGTATCGAACATTTCTGTGATTTTCTCTGTGATCATATGCCGAGTAAAATTACCACACACAGACACACACACACACACTCATAATATATATATTTATAGCCAGTGTATACTCGTATGATTACTATACTATTATTGCACAAAACGATCTAAGTGACGTACGCTGAGTGTAAGCGCTATACGCTGTATAAACGCCTCAAACGATGTGTGTGTGTGTGTGTATGTACCAATATCCATGATTGCACTGAGCTTATCTTGCACGTCGCGTCAGAACCTTGATCCAGTGAGGATCACATATATGTGCTGATGTTTGCTTGTGTGTGTGTGTGTGTGTGCGTGTGTGACCTTCAGTTATATACTGGCTTCTTAACTCCGGTTTCACCTGTTGAGCTTATTCAACCTGTCTGGCTTTTAAAGTCTGACAACCAGTGAAGACATGTGGCATCTGCTTCTTCCAAATATCCGCGTTAATCTCGTGCTATTCTGCTCGGCAATACTTCCTGACTTTTGTCATCAAATTTCCACCGCTTACGGGCGGCGATTCTTATCTCGAATTGAGAACATTTCGAAGTTATATCACAGTAATGCCTGTTGCGTAGTGCAATCAGCACTTGAACACGCATCAACTTGCCACTACGTAATGAAAACCACAAGCGTTGAGAGTGGCTTGCGCGCAATAATGCATGCAATTCTACTCCAATGACACCATCACTGACTGTGCATATTGCGACCGCTGCCGTGTGAGACGCGCGTGTGTGTAACTCGACACCTGACTTGGTCATCTCGCTGTGGCTTCAATACCCCCAAGCCCCCCCCCCCCCCCCTCACCTGTCCCGCCATCTCCAATATCTCGCCGTGCAGCGTGTGTGTGTGTGTGTGTGTGTGTAGTTGAATGTGTAGTTGACGGTTATCATGACTATTTCGTGTAATATTTGATTTTAGTGCGCATGATACAAAATGCGGACGTTATTAGTGGCGACAACTGATGTTGACGACTCGACCTTGATCACAGATCACGTCTATAAGCCTCGCCCTCAGCTTCTATAAGCCTCGACCCTCAGCGCGCGCCCCTTGATATCTCTCCCGGGTCTAGATTCAAACTCACCGTTCACTCACTCATTCATCCACTGATCTACTCACTGTTATGTTGTGTACAGACTTGCAGTACACTGGTTCGCTGTTGTCAATCTTTGTCACTATTTTTTGTTTATATGGGCTGATTGTTTCTCATTCATCTATTTTGCCGTCTTTTCGCCACCTTATACAATTGACATCAAATTTGCCCCTCCCGAAAACGTTACATCTCTAGATTTTTTGTACATGAGAACTGGTATATGTCTGTTTTTGGCATATATTGTGCACATATGTCGCGCTGATTGAGGTCTGTTGTCGAGTGTGAGCTGTGTTTGGCCGCTGATATCCTATGTTAATTCGGTAGGCAGAAAAGTTGTCATCCACCGACCCATTCACCTGTTGATATGGAGACAGTGCATGTGTGTGTGTGTGTGTGTGCGTGTGTGTACAACATGCACCTGCGACATTGGACCGCGACACGCTTTTTGCACGTGCATGCTCTCATCATTGCCGTGACCCTCTCACTCTGCTTGGCACTGTGTGTGGCCCTCTGCAGTGTGCGTGCAGCGGTCTGTTGAGCTGTGCAGCGGCTTTTTGTCACCGCCTCCAGTGCTCGCGCGTAGTGCGTGCTGACCTTGGGGTCCGTTAGCGCAGCGGTGGTGGCAACCCCTCTGCCGACGGCCACTTCCTGAACGCCATCATCATCAACATTGTTGCAACTGCAATTCTGCATTGTGTGTGCTCACTCACTCTCGCCGTTCACGCACTGTACTCTTGCTTTCACGCACTGCACTCGCTCACTAGCGTAGCTATGTCGCTATGTGGCCGTGTTCTCGCTGCTGCAACACGTTGAGTCGGTTATTCGCTGCACCAGCCAGAATCAGCCAGTCTAATTGAAGAAGATAGATGGATAGATGAGATCCTTTTCGGTCTAAAACTTCACTTGAATAATAGGGTGTCTATTTTACAAGGGAGTATGTGTTTTAACACCAGTATGAAATGTTATCTGTGATGAAACATTTCATCAGAGATCAGTTGATGACTCCTCTGATGATAATGACGAATAACTGGCTGGTATTGCTGAAACACTGACTCCAGTTGATATTTCTGATAAGAGTGATGAGGAATTTAAATTATTTCTATGATGAATGAAGTTATTCATTGCTAAATAATACATTTTCCAGAATTTTTGCCTAAACAATTTTACAGTCTTTTAGACACTAGAAAATCCGCTAATTTCAGCCTTTTGGCTGTTTGTTTTTCACTGATCAAACAATGTCAGCGATCCGCATTATCAGTCACATGCAACTTACACAGGCACGTGACTTTGAACCCGAAACTATCTGATTGAAACATGCACGCGGTGGATTTAGATTGAATCGCCCATATTTGTACTGTTACAACGTGATCGATAATGAAATCAACCATTATCTTCAGCTATTTGTTGTTGATTGTGAGGAAAATCGTGGTAGCAGTACGATGGGCGTGTGATTGTGATTATGATTGTGTCGATTTAGGAGGCACGATGTTGCATATTTCCTCGCTCTCAAGCTGCTATACACTCAATATTCAACAGAGCCTTGCAACATATTAGAAAACAATTCTATCAGTGTTTCATGTTTGTGTTTTCCCTATGCTGACGTTCAGTGGCGGAGTTGGAGAACATCTGTCACGGGGATAAACATGATGTAATTGGACATGCTGGAATTTGTCAACCATCATAGTTTATGTTGATCGCTATTTGTTGCCTATTGTCCGACCTATTTCAAGTGGAACTATGGTGACGCATCCACCATCAACGTGCTTTACGTCACTCTTGGAAACAGTGGCGGATCTAGAGTGTAATTTTGGGAGGGCCGAATTGATTTTGGGGCGATGAATCGTGTGCATGCATCATTATGAAACGATTTTTCAATTATGTTTATATCAACGAATTCTAAAGAAAACTACGTTTTATTGACCTCTAAGTGAACCTCTTGGTTATGAGGATTTGATGGAGACTTTTTTTGGGGGGTTCAGCCCCTTTAGCCCCCCTGGATCCGCCAGCCGGCAAGTGTACCAACTTCGCGTTATAAATTGTGAAATTTGTGAATATAGTTTAAAACGGGATATGTTGCAGTTTTGTTTTGTGCGCTGAAATTATTGAAATTTGTTTCATTTTTTTCTTTTTAGTTGTTTCCCGTTACTATGCTTTATTCTTTTATGTATTGTGGTTTTTTGACGTTGTCACAGAGGCTGAGTCACAGTCAGCTGAGACACTGACTCCGCTGAGTATTGCTATTTGAATGTCTCAACACTGGACTACAACTCTCATTTGCATTACGAATATATTTTCATCCCGCTCTCTCTCTCACACACACACACACACACACACACACACATAGGGATAATTGATGGATATATTGATGGTTAGATAGGGATAATTGTAGAGTTTGGGATAATTCAGGCAAGAGGGGTCATGGAAATAACTGAAAAGGACTAGATGTTTGAGAATAGTAGTAAAGAAGTATTGTTTCCCCTATAGGTGTGTTGATGTCTGGAATCAATTAGGGGAGAATATTGTAGGAGCTAATAGCGTGGGAGCATTTAGAGAAAGACTGGATAGTGTGAAATACTGGGAATTTCAAGGAAGATAGGTTAGAGGGTGGGTTGGAGACAGGACAGCATGAGCATATCTCATCTCCTGTGGTAAACTAATAGGTGAGTACAAATAGGTGAGTAGACATATATCGTTTGTCAGTGTAGTGTCGCTATCTGTGTGTGTGTGTGTGTGTGAGTGTGTGTGTGTGTGTGTGAGTGTGTGTGTGTGTGTGACTGGCAACCACACAGACATACACACATACACACCTGGGATGACTCATGTACGCACTTTTGTATCGAGTAATGCGGATAATACTTATGTGATGCGTGTGCTGTGGATGACAATCTGTAGTGAAAATCCGACCAGAAATGACGCTATATGATGTCATGCTAAATACTGCATTCATGCCAGTATTACGAGACTGACAGTCATCCAGAACTTATCGTAATTATATACTTCTAAAGTACTCGATTATTTCGAGAATCAATTTTTCAATTGTTCACTTTCCAATCCCATGATCCCATTGTTAATGATTAGTTGATACAGTGTAGCCCAGCTATAAGCAGCTAGAGTTGTCGGCATTGGAGAAAAAGTCTCTCAAAGTAACAAAGTTCTCAAAGTTCACCTAAAGTATAGAAGACGGACCAGGAAGAAATACTCTCTTATAACCGGGGATCTTATATCCGGGCTACATTGTACAATTTTCTTATTGAGCTACTAATTTATTGTTAATTTGAGCTTGGCACTTGCCACTGACGTGTGGTGGACGCACGCCGGTTCTCTTTCTTTCTCTGCTTCAAGCGTCGCTCTGCACGTTGTTCAGTGTTGTGTGTGCGTGTACGCAGCAGCGGATCCAGGGTGCAATTTTTGGGGGCTGAATTATGTATGAGTGACTAGGTAGCGTGTGAAGGTCATGACTTGGAGCATTTTTCGATGATATATACATTCATTTACACAATGTGCGAATATGCTTTGCGATAATGCTCAATCAACAAATTCTACCGAAATATATTTTTATCGACCTCTTTTAGTGAACTTCTTGGTTATGAGGAGTTGATAGAAACATTTGGGGGGGGTTGCTTCAGCCGTCTGGATCCGCCAGTGTGTGTGCGTGCTGGCGTCGCGGCTAATGACAGGCTTATACTGGTACTGCGACACCCTCTCAATGGCCAGTCAGCATGGCAGTAACCCGACATGTCCGGGCCATTCTATCTGTCTTCTGCCATCTCCTCCTCCGCTCACGTCCTCCTACTCCGCTCTCTTCCTCCAAGCCAGCGCATCTGCTGCGTGTACGTCGTTGTATTGTGGCGCCGGTTAAATTGTGGAGGCCTTCATAGCGTACATCGCGGGAAAATCATGACTGTTTTGCGGATGGAAACGATTAGAATACACTGAGAATACGATTAGAATACACTGAGAATGATTCTTGACTGCTGTTAGATATGATGAACATTGGCTGTGCTGTGTTCAACAAGTGTGATTCTGCTCCACCTTGCTGTATCACTCGTTCTATTTCACATATCACAAAACGTGGCCTGGTGCTGGTGTGCAGTGTGGCAGTACCCGTCCTGCAGCCACTACCTGTACAATCCGCTCATTGAGATTAATTCGCTTCACCGCAATATCGTGCAAGCAGGCATACAATCAGGCTCAAAATGTGGTTTATTTGTAAATATTTCAAATTTAAATTGCCATTCTTTATAGTGTTCAAGCAGTGGCGGCGCCAAGGGGGGGGGGGTGCTGGAAACCCCCCAAAAATATTCTAAGCGCCCCCTAAGCCTCCCCGAAAATCATGATCATGGACAAAAAAATGATTTCCACTGTAAATGAAGTCCTGTAATTTTGGTTCAAGTTCGAGGACTGAATCAGTGTGCCCCAGTCCCTTATTATAATATTATGTAGTCAGCGTTCGAGTGTAGCTCTTCATGATTCGCCAAGCTCCCACAACTTTTTCCTTATCCCCCCTCAGCCCTCCCTCATCGGAAGAATTTTGGCGCCGCCACTGTGTTCAAGTTTTTCAATATGTCCTCAGTTTTAGGGGATATTTGTGGTTTGCTCAGTGGCTTGCGCTGTGTTGCGCTGTGTACCCGTGTTCGGCCTGACCTGGTCTTGACTCAATACTTGGCGACCCGAACATATGATCCTTCTGGCCCACGGTATTGTTAAGGGTATAGCGCCAAAACTGTCGGCGTTGCAACAAGTGTCATAAGCATAGCAAGCGTTATTTTTTTTAAACAAGTTACTGCATTCTGGGTCATTTTGATTTAAATCATTTCAGAAACGAGATTCGCCATTAGGTGGTGTAGGTGGTGATAAAGTTTCCTTGTGTCGACTTATTTTTGCCTGGACATGCTAGTGAACTTGGCTTCAACCAGGTTCTATGAATTTGCACGCGCAAATGAAACTCCGACACGATAGACATTTTTCTCATTTTCCGCTTGCATGTGTGTGTGTGTGTGCGTGTGAATGCGACTCACTCACACATCATTGCACCTGTATTATTGTGGACATTGTGGGAACCATGACTGAGGTGCATATAGGCATGAGTAGTGGCTGACTTGTGGTCACGTTACTCGCGAGGCCTCAGCAATGCAATCACAACTCATTTACATAATATAAAGAGGGAAGAGATGAAGTGGTATAGACAGAAGCACCAATACAAATTGAGAATGAGAATGGCTTCAGAAATAATAAGAAAATTTCCTCAGCTGAAGAGTAATGGAAATAAGAATAAAAATTCAAGAATTTAGTAACCCAATTTTAAGAATCTAAGAGAACACTCCTTTTTGATACACAAGGAATTTGCGAATTGATACTCACCAACAACTGAAACATTTTTTGTTCATTTGAGTTAAAATGATAATTATTTACAATGCAAATAATATAGCATCAATAATTTCTCGCTACTGTATCAGAAGATTTGCTTTCGGCAAGGTTCATTATACTTTTGATAGTTTATATAGATTTTATGTAGTTTCCTAGCAGCGCTAGCTGCATGCGCTGAAATTGACCTTTTTGCGCCTATTTGCCGTTGGCTTTATTTAATTTTTGCCAGTCTTCGAGTCAAGTCAAACGATTAATGACGACAAATGTGCAGAAATTTCAGTGCACTTAAAGGTCGCACAAAGCGCCTGCAAAGTGCTGTTAATGCACTTAGTGCTGTAATGGTAGTCAGCGCGTTTTTGACAGTACGACACAAAATGCCATGGATTGCGCTGTTTTTTGCTCAATCCCATGAGCAGACGCCATTTTTGGTCGCCATTTTGTTTATGCTCGCGCCATTCGAGTGGAACCGGTTCAGCACACACACACACACACACACGCACACGCCATGAGTGCGTGCGCGTTTTATCTGGGCAGCGTGCGACACTATAGGACTGTTGTATTGTGCGCTGCGAGCGAGCTGTCACGGGATGCCCATGGGAGAAGAGCTCATGTCCCCACAGGCGCGCTCTGCACGTCCAGTGGGACGATGGCGATGGGGAGGGAGGGGGTGTGACCGCTGCCGTAAAGAAGCGTATCCACTTGCGTGCGCGAATTACGCGTGCGTGTTGTCTGGGTCGACGGCGGCGGCGAGAGAGGGCTGCCGCGAAAAATTGTAAACAAGTTGGCGAATATTCGGCGAGGTTCACCTTCGCCCACCGTCCTGTCTCGCCACTCTAATGTCCTGGCTAATGGCGTGTGCGTGGGCGCCGTGTCACGCGTCGCTTCCAACCCGTTCAGCGGTGCCGCCCGCAGCAGCGCCGTTGTGCGTGTGCGTGTGCGTGCGGCCGAGGTAGTGTTCGGAATCGTTCACCACGCGTGTGCATGTGACCAAAAGGCTGGCTAGCGCTGGTAAGACGGTGGCGGGTTGTGGCCACGAGACGTTGGCCCGGCTCGAGTTATATTGTGCCTTCAACCAGCTTGTCTGTCTGTGTGTGTGTGTGTGTGTGTGTGTGTGTGTGTGTGTATGTGTGTGTGTGTGTGTGTGTATGTGTGACCCGCTCACTAATCCGGTCGGCAACCATGCTGTGCCCTCCAAAATACGTTCAATTCAAGATTGTCATTGAACTGTGTGTGTGTGTGTGTCATTATGACGGGGTGCGCAGCCGTCCCTCATGACAGCTTGACCTCCTGTGCATCTCACTGCTGGGGAACACACACTGTAATTCTTCATTGATGCGCGCTTGTCTCGTGTTCCTATTTATGTCACCAGCGAAAGTACTTGGTTACTACAGTATAGCTCGGATATAAGATAATTGTCGGGAGAGGATAAAAAAATCTTATATATTCGGGGAAAATTATAAGTAAAGAATAGAAGACGGGCCAGGAAGAGATAGTCTCTTATAACCGGGCTTCTCTTATATTCGGGTACACGGGTATCTCCTTTTGTCTTAGCCTTACTTGGAATAACATATATAAAATGAGCAAAATGTGATTGAACGGCTGTTTATGTTGCCATGGTGATCGAGTACTCCATATTGCACTCAATAAGGCCAGGGACTACGTTCTCTTTGAACTTCATCGCTCATCAGCTACCTGATCTTGCCGTCTTCAAGTTTTTCGTTCTGCAACTTAGTTCTGTTTCTATTGGTAAAGCAAGGAATTCATCTAGAAGCTCTCAATTGCGCACTCTCGGTCTTGCTGTCAAATGTTCATAACTCACCGACTCGTGTGTGTGTGTGTGTGTGTGTGTGTGTGTGTGTGTGTGTGCTATGCTGCATGACTATGGTTGTGGTCATGGTATGGTATTTTTGTCACTCCACTCTGTCCATATTCTGCTGGTAGTATGTTAAGTAGCCTGAGCTTCAGCAATATGGTCTGGTCGGTCCTTGCGTTTGCTTCATTTCATGAGATCTACGTTTCCTCGAATAAATATGTTCTCAAATACAGTTGCTACAATGAAATTATAGCCCAGTGAAGCGGCTGAATAGACCGATGTTTGAGGTGTACGTGTACGTGTGCATCATATCGACACTGCAACTTGTTCCAACCACTAGCAGCTCGTGCACGGTGGCGCGTGTTCCAGTGACATCTGTGCACACACACACACACATGTCTGCTGCACACACACACACCACACACACACACACACACACACACACACACACACACACACACACACACACACACACACACACACACACACACACACACACACACACATACACACACATCCACACACACACACACACACACACACACACACATACACACACACACACACACACACACACACACATACACACACACACATAGATACACGCGCTGTATTGCTGCTGTCTAGTGCTTGTTGCACGCTGAATGCAACCTTTCAACAATTCCACAGCGCAGCCACGGCGCATGACTGACTGTCACGTCTCGAGCAGTCAACGCCCGAGAACAGCGCGTGCAATATACATTGCCACATTGACGCTTGAGTTGAGTGTGAAGGGTGAAGAGATGGGATGCACTTGATGGTATCTATCTGGTTCCTTCTTATGATCAATCAAACGCTCATGTAGCTAGGACGGTGCGCATCAACTGTACTTACAGGCGCAGTATGGCGTGTTTGCACTCTTTCGATGCTACTGGCTTTAACTGTAATTAACAATAATTATAATAAAGTTTGATATCATGACGATGCTTGATGTGTTGTGCCATTTTCTCTCTGCCGTCGTGCCAAATTGCTACTGGTATTCTTGCCTGTATTGATCAGCGCTCACGTATTTTGAATTACATTCACCGTCTTCACACACACACACACACATACACACACACACACACACACTCATAATCACGGAGACCTGTAGGTTAGCGTGTGTGTGTGTATGCTTGCGTGCTTGCCGATTGTTTGGTCGATTGATGCAGACGTATTCACGGTATTGCAAGTGCGTCGTGCAATACGGCGTACAATGTTGAGCCTGACTGCATTTCTTGAAAGCCTATCCGGTCGTTTGTCTGTTCTCGTCATATCCCATGGCGAGAACATGTTCATGGGCGTGGATCCTGGGGGGTATGGGGGTATATACCCCTCCCCCGACAAAATGGCTAGGGGGTATGTATATGCAATTATACCCGCCGATAATTCTGCTGAGTTCAGTTCATTGGCAGTATATTCTAATAAACATCGGTATAGCAAAAAAGTAACAATACGCGGCAAATGTGTGTGTGTGTGTGTGCTTGTGTGCAATTATATGCAATATATTTTTCATTGGCGTTGTAATTGTGTTGTAATTAAAGGGGCCAAAAACGGTTAAATATTCCATGTAACTGAGCCATCCTTGAACAGTAATGTCTGAAGACTGTCAATTCCCCGAGCCTCGACACAAATCTACGCCCTTCAATGTATATGTGTATGTGTGTGTATATATGAGGAATATAGTACTTCAGTTTTTATCTGAAAGGCTGGAATTTAGAATTTGATCATCAATGATGCTGGCGCTTGTGATAATTGTTCCGTTGTGATATTGTTTGTTGAACGGTGTGCGATTGTTGAGGTTCTGTTTTATTTCACTGATACATTCTCCAGTTGTTGGATGACAACATATCTTTGTTCTTTATCTATCCATCTATTGTGTATGTATGTATGTATGTGTTTGTGTGCGCGGACTGTTTTATGCTCGATTCGTAGATAAGCCATATGTGGCATATATGACGCGATACAACTCGTCAATTTGTTTTGTAAGCTGACTTTTTTCTAGCCAAATGCAAGTGAAGTAATATCATCAACACGTATCGCATTTACACTTTTTTTCTTTCAAATCGCTGAGTCTCACATAGCTTGCCGATTTTGCACGTTTTTCCTTGTATTTTGCATGTCTCATTTTTTCGGGTCGTTATCTGATGGTAATCTGCAGCGAAAATGAATTGATTTTCCACGAAGCGTGCCGCAGACTGCGAAAAATGCATGCATAACGTGTGTGTGTGTGTGTGTTTGTCTCACTAGTTGGTCTATTGATGACTAGGCGTCAATTCGACGTGCTTGCTTGCTTGTGTGTGTGTGTGTGTGTGTCTCGAGTTATCGGACGCTGGGGAAATTATACACGTGGAATTCGGGCTACTTGTGCTAGTGCTAGTGGCATTTGGTAGCCGCGATAACACACCGTTTTATGCATTGTCCACACACAGACAGACACACAGACACTCTCACACACACACACACACACACACACACACACACACACACACACACACACACACGTATACACATTTTTTTTCATCAAGTTTTAATAGATTGCGGAGTTTTTGCAAATAATTAGTGATAGTATAAAATGATGATTTTGATAAATAATTTGAGATTTGTCGTGTATTCAACTAACTGTCGATTCCGATCCGATTTTGATATGATGTTTTTCAATGACCGCCGCTGTACAATTTTTAAAGGAATACGATCAGCGTACGATCATATGAAATCGCACGGTAGCAATAATAAATACAGTATATCGCAGATATATGAGAACCCCGGATATAAGAGAGTATTTCTTCCTGGCCCGTCTTCTCTATACTTTACGTGTAATTTTCCCCGGATATATAAGAGAGAGGCTTTTTCTCCAACAATCCCGACAATGTCTCTCGCTTATATCCGGGCTACACTGTAACAGCAAACACTGGCAAATTCTTATCATCTCAATTCAACAGTTCATTTTCATATCTGCAATCATTATCGGTGATTGTTATCAGTACAGTGACGATGTTATGCAGAGTTATACATCATGGCATGCACATTTAAACACGTACAAGTGTGGGACGTGTCACGTGCGAGGTACACGTGCGAGGCACACGTGCTAACCTACACCGACCACCTTGACCCACATAGAACAGCCGCGCACGCATGCATGGTCGGAAACTCGTGCAACGGTGCGTGTGTGTGTGTGTATGTGTGTGTGTGTGTGTGGGCGTGTCATGTGGGCAGTTTGAGTGCAGGTGAATTGAATGAGCTATGAGCGCCATACAGCCAGGACATTGCACAGATGCGTGGACACTGCGTGTTTGTATGTGTGTGTGTGTCGTCGCTAGTCATTCGGTATATGATCTATGGTCGTGATCTATGATCGTGGTTTTCAATTGGCACTCAGTTTCTTGTTCCTCATGGCTTGTGTGTCACTCACTCACTATCGATGTCGGCTATCGCTAGCCACAATACACACATTTATTTAACTAGCGCGCCAACTAACGGCTCACATTTGTCCATTCAACTATGTGTCCAGTTGCAAATTGTATTTGTATGCGTTTATACTGACACACACACACACACGCGTGCGATTTCAAGCGTCCAGTCTATCCCTCAAATCCCAGCAGATTCTTCAATGTCCTCGACTATTTCGCTATCAATGAGTGTGTATTTTTGGTAGGTGAATTATTTAAATTCCACTAAGAATGATGATTATAATAGTTATGATAGCAATGTCTTTAGAAACCTTAATCACGCGCATTAACCATCGTTTACCCTCGTACATCTTCCTATATACATATATGATGTACGAGGGGACGTTTTTAGTCTATCTCATTTTCAAAGCCCAACCTTTTTTCGAGTTAGGAGGGTTTGTGCCGCTCTCTCCCATGCGCCTTGACCCACCCCAACTATGGCCCCTTCATGTTGAAGCATGTGGTCCCTGATCTTGAAGAAGACATCAAGGAGAGGCTCATCAGGGAGATCCTCACCTCCATCACATTCACACCTCCCCTACAGCCAGGACATGGTGACAGAAAAGCCTAAAGAAGCCAGCGACGACCCATTTACCCTCCTGGAGAGCCCCACTATCATGGAGGAGGATGGGCCCAACATTGAGGAGATCATCAAGGAGATGGACAACTGAGGCAGGATCAAGGTGGCAGAGGTGAAGCCTGGGCAATTCCCCAGCATGTACAGGGAGAAGTGATCTCGCTGTTCATCAAGTACAACATGGCCTTGCCCAGCTCTGCTGCCGTGGAGCGCATGTTCAGCACTGCTGGTGATGTTCTCAGGTCCAAGCGTGCATGCATGGCCAGCGACAGATTTGAGAAGCTGGTCTTCACCAAGTGAAACATGCAGCTCCTGGATGCTGTCTTGAGGATGGAGAGTCTGAGTCAGAGAAACTAACGTGGGATAGAACTTGTAGGCCATAGACTGGTTCCAGTGACAGTTTTTGTCTAGCTTAATAAATTTTCACCGTGGAAAATAGTTTGTGTGCCTTTTTTATGAATACTTCAACCGAATATAGATACATGTCATTTATCGCTTTTGTTATCGCAAGTTACAGTTTGTTATCGCTATCGTTTTATCGTTTATCGTTTATCGCAGGTTGGGTTTTGAAATATTTTATCGTTTATCGCAGGTTGGGGAAATAATTATCGTTTTATCGTTATCCCTAAGTAAGAAAAGTTATCGGAGAAACCACTTTATATATATATATATATATATATATATATATATATATATATATATATATATATGTTTGTCTGTCTGTGTATGTATGTGTGTGTGTGTGTGTGATCAACAACAATAACGTCGGTGTGTGCGCATCGATTCGACGATGTTCTCGCTGGCCACCACTGCTGTTGCTGTGTGTGTGTGTGTGTGTGTGTGTGTCAGTGTGTATGTTTGTGTGTCAGTGTGTATGTGTGGCCGGATGAAAAAGCCATCGGCTTTGATGAGAGGCCGTAACAGAAAATTGCGTCTCTGTGTGTTATGGATGCTCCTATGTTGGCCTCTATCTGCGCGCGCCTTTGCGTGTATGTTGAGTGTGTGTGTGTGTGTGTATGTTGAGTATGTGTGTGTGATCGGGTGTCGATGTCATTTGCAGGTCGTTGTGTGGCGTATTGCAAACACACACACACGCACACATACACATATATACATATACATATGTGATATGTTCTTTTAATGTTCTTATATTCATAAGTCAGGGCGCATTGTGTTTGAGTGTGTGTCGAAAAAGGCAGCAGATCTGGGAATTTATTCTCTCTGTTCATCGACATCACTGCTTCGTTCCTTTGATTTATAAAAACAGGATTTATAAAATTAATTATTTCAAGTTTTTTGTTGATATACCAAGTTATTTTAATTTTATTTTATGTGACAGCTATTTTTCATTCGCAAGTGACTGTTCATTTTCGTCCCATTTTTCATTGCGCAAGAATCAAATCAATTGAATCATTTCTGGCATAATATGCTATTGTTAAATTCTACGGAGAATCACGTGCTTTTAACAGTCCACATTTCCGCATGTAAACTTTTTAAATCCGTATTTCAAGCGTTTCCATCGTGTGTTCATATTTGATATTTGGCTTGTGCGTCACCAGATGAGGCAATTCATGGGAGATGCGTTAAAGGCTGCCCAATATTCCCTGCTGTTCTTCCTCTCAGTGCCCTCTCCTTTTCCCTGACATAAACCAACTGACCCACTCACTCACTCACTCACTCACTCACTCACTCACTCACTCACTCACTCACTGGCTGGAAAGAAGAGCATCATACAACACAACCTCGCATTTCTAGCTGTTCTCACTTGCTCTCTCTCTTTCTCTCTCTTCATGGCGGTCTTTTCAAAATGGCCAATCCTCGACGCTCTCCTCTCTGGCTACACACGTTTGCCCGTTCTTTTTGTTGCCGCAATGTCGTCATATTTTGCAGCATACGTCTATGAAAACAGGGGTGTAGATTTGTCTCGAGGCTCGGGGGAATGACAGCCATCATGTATTAGTGTGTTCAAAGTTGACTCAGTTGGTCAATGAGGCCCTCAACCATTTTGTGTCTATCGAATTATACATACATGTATATATCACATACTCCAATGAAAAATATATTGCATATAAATGCATACAGACACATTTGTCGCATTTTGTTACTTTTTGACTATGCTGATTTTGATGTCAATATACGCAATTAAGTGAACGCACCAGAGTTTTCGGGGGATATATTTATATATTCATACCCCCAGTCAACTTGTCGGGGGGCATATATACCCCCTTACCCCCAGGATCTACGCTCATGTATGGAAACCAGAGTGCACACAGCGACTTTGCCTGTTTGTGGCTGATGATCTTCCGCTAAACAGCTTATTTATGCAGGTCGTCATGTCGTGTTACGTGTCTGTATTGTACAGCCAACACGCGGCAGACTTGCTGTTTGGCAGCATATTAGCTCGCTTCAATTAGCTCGATGAAGTTATACCACTGACGGCTGTTGCAATGCGTGTATTGGCGTGTGTGCGTGACCCTTCACAAGCACGCATAACACATATTTGCATACTTGTATGCATACTGGTGCCAAGAGTGTTGAAATTTGCGAGTGGGCGTTTTGACACGTGCAAATTGGCTGCGCCTGCTATTTCGCTAATTGGACCGAAGCTCAGGCCTACTGCCGCCTAGGTGCGCCTAGCTTATCACTTTTTTGCGTGAACCAGAGAATCTGGACTGATTGAAGCAGAAGCGCTGCCAAGCTGTCACCGGTTGTTGGTTGTTGCGTTGCTTGACACGACGCTGACATCCCTCAATCATTCTGTGTGTGTGTGTGTGTGTGTGTGTGTGTGTGTGTGTGTGTTCCAATGCACACAGAATGTTAATCCGACAGACTTAGCCATCGCGTCTTCTGCAACTGTCACCACAGCCTGGCCAAATCGCTATATTCCACTGTTAATCTATGGCTGCGTGTGGTTGTCAATTGTGTTACATCGGTGCTTCTATTTGTTAATTATTATTATTATTATTATTAATTACAGGAAAATTCATTAGCATTAGAACAGTGCAAGCTCTATTACCACCCTGCGGTAGCCCCCATGTACCAGAAGCGTCCAAAAGATGTAGAGAGAAAGAGAGTTGGAAAAGTAAAGATTTTAGTCAGAAAGATATAAGCTAATGAAGAAATAAGTATAAAAGATAAACAATGAATCAAATGTAATTATAAAATCAAAAAGCTAAATAAAAAGGGTATATATATAATCATGCAACAGACTGATTAAAATAATCAAGTAATGATAATGGGCAAATTAAAAAAAATATAAATCAATTAAACTAAATATCAACAAATGTCTTTAAATCGCCAATAAACACCACTTCACTGATAACCTCCGCTCTCTCTCTTTCTCAGTCACTCACACACACACACACACACACACACACACACACACACACACACACACACACACACACACACACACACACACACACACACACATACACACTGAATATATAAATGTCAATGACATAGTCGACACACACAGAGAGAGAGAGAGAGACAAACTTGATTGTTTTCTACTCTTTCTCTACGTTGTTTCATGTGATTTTCATGCTTTTGGGATGGGTGCAGCAGGTACAACAAGAAACAATATTTGTTTAGGTATCACAATGTATGTGTGTGTGTGTGTGTGTGTGTGTGTGTTGTTGACAGATGACAATTAACACTTGCGTACACACACACACACACACACACACACACACACAATATGCGCACCTATCAATCACATCTTTGCATGCTTTTTGACATTGTCAAACATTTCGGCGAGTAATATTGCAAAACTGCTTGCTTCAGTCGAGAAATGTGTGGCGTATCACACAGGTGATGAAATCCGATTTTTTCTGATTTCCTGCCAACATTTCAATGTCACCAGAGCCGCGTATAACTTTGAGGATTCGAAAATTACTTGTTTTCAATCTACTTGTAGATTTGTGTCGAGGCTCGGGGGATGACAGTCATCATGCATTAGTGTGTTCAAATTTGACTCAGTCGATCAATCACATGGAACCTTCAACCATTTTATGCCTAGTCAATTGCAACACAAATACCTCAATGAAAAGTATATTGCGAAGTAAATTAAAAGTATAATTTTTCGCGGATTTATAATTTTTTTACATTTTTTATTGCTGTTTTTTTTGCTATGCTGATTTTGATGTTAATATACTCAATTAACTGAACTCAGCAGAATTCTCGGGGGGTATAATTGCATATTCATACCCGCCAGGATCAGGCCCATCTTCAACGATCACTTGTCAGTTGTCAGTTTGTGTCGAATACTTATCAGCAGGGTCGGATTTAGGGGGGGGGGTAAAGAGGGCACCTGCCCAGCAGCCTCCACATTTTGGGGGGCCTCAAAAATGACCCAAAAAAGGTTATTTTGCTAACTGGATTAAGATGAACAGAGTTCATTACTGGCAGGACCGGCAATGATGATTCCCGGTGCAGATTACAGCACCCCCGGTGAGGCTTGCTTCGCTCGCCACCCGCCTCAAGAAGGGTTGGCCTCCACACACAGATTACCTAGGGGCCTGCACATGCCTATATCCGGTCCAGCTTACCAGCGCGTGTGTCAGCAGTAATAGTTAGTGGTAGTGACATCTATCGCACGCTCATGACACCTCACTTTTCGCAACGTTCATTTGACACGACCTACAGGCCACCTTCAATCTGTGTGTGCGTGTGTGTGTGCATGAGTTACGATGATGATTGGTGTTTGATGGTAATATACTAAATGGCATACTACTGAATAGTATTTAGTAGTCCTTGGTTAGTATATAATTGCGTAGCACAAACACACACACATTTATATGCAGACGTACACACTCACACACTTACACACACGCTTATATATAGGGTGAACTTTTGCATGTACAACTTTATAATTGAATTTTTTTCGATAGTGTGAATTAAGTGTTCTAAAAGTTTGGGAATTGTCCTAAATCCAAATGGTTGCTGTTAAAAATGAAAAAGTTGCGCTAAAAACAAGAATTTGCATTTATAACTTCTTTCATCTGCATTACTTACCTCAGATAAATAAAATATTGATTTTTGGGATTCTCAGGATGAACAGAGTCCATGGTGAGAAGGATGCATTTGCAACAAAAGGTCACCCTACTTATTTGTGATCGAGTCAGTAGGTGTAATATTTAATTGCTGTATTTAATAATTTTTGCGTCGCCTGGGGCGGAGCCTCAATACTGTTCCACGCTATTGACACACCGATATTAAAGGCTCATGATTTAATTTGCAAATGTTCACAAAGCTTGTCAGAATAATTTTGTGCTCGCATAACATTCCGACTGGCATTATGAAGCCATCAATTCACGGTGAATTGTGATCGAGCGAGTTTCTTTGTGTGCGATATATATTCATTCGATATATGCACGTATCTGTCTATAATTGCGCATAAACTCTCGCATACACCGCGGCTGTATGCTGCTTGTATAACTCGTAACGGTACAATCTCCGCACACACACACACACACACACACACACACACACACACACACACACACACACACACACACACACACACACACACACACACACACACACACATACATTCAACAGATGCAACAGTTCAGCGCTTTCCGGGCTCCATGCGTGCGCGTGTGCAATAACGGACCAGTTGCGCGAGGTCCACGAAAAAGCGCGTGTAAAAAGAGCGATGGTGCACAGTGCCAAGGTTACTGGAGCTGGTCGCTTGCGTGCGTGCGCGTGTGTTGCACTTGGCAAGGTCTTCCTGATCGCACACACACACACAAACACACACACACACACACTCACAATCTCTCTCTCTCACACACACACACTGTGTGTGTTCGAATTGAGCCTATACTGGGTGAATTGCAGCGTCGGGTGATCACGTGTGTGACCAGTGAAATCAAGCTGGATGCTACAGTCGAAACCGCTTAATGTACCCTCGGGACCTGCAAAAATTATGACATTAACCTAACTGAACTTTTTTGCCCATGTTCCGACTCCTAACTTGTGTTTATAAGTCGGTGTATTTCTACAAGCATCAGAAATATAAAGATAATTTTGAAGAAATCGTGAATAAGTTTGTTTTCGTTTGCTCAACAAGTTTTTCTCTTGCTCTCTTGCTCTCTTGCTCTCGTTTTTCTCTTGCTCTCAAGTTTTTCTCAAGATTTTCTCAATGGTGCTGAACGACCAGTGCCCAAAATCCGCAAAATTGTTTTTCAAGTATGTGCCAATGACACCCATCGCCTCGTTCGCGGTGGGGATAGGCACGTCAGTCTCAATGGTACCATCAGCCGTCATCGTCTCCTTTGCCCTCACTGCGCTCACGATCTCAGCATCACTTAGCTCGCCGTAACACTCCACTTCTGCATTCAATGTTACCAACACTTCAACTCCGCTGTCTTCGTGAAGTCCGGCTCATCGTCATCATCGTCGTCACTGCAACTGTTGCTGCTATCTGTGGACGTAAACCTCGCCTTGAGGAAGCAGTTCTCCATTGTGATGAGCTTCACCAAGAAGAGCGCGTTCTTCAGCATGTGAATTGTCCGCACAATGTGGATGGACTTGGCGTATTCTTCCACAGACTGTCCTTATTCGATCGCCACCAGCATTTTCCGGGCAAATTGTGTGCGTTAGTGCACTTTCAGTGCGCGAATCACGCCCTGGTTCAGTGGCTGGATAAGTGAGTGTTGTTGTAATTTCTGCGAGGTGCCGTTGTGATGTTTATCACGAGAGTTATTGATTTACATGTAGTGTAATTTAAACTGTCTTGAATTTATCGATTAAACAAGGATTTTGGTATTTTTGGTGTGGGTGTTTGAAGTGTGAGGGGATTGTTCCGTATTTTTCGTGTTTTTGGCTTGAATATATTTGCCACAAGCTATTTCGGCATCATGACTAAAGTTGAGGATGACTCGCGGATTGTCGAGAAGGAATTAGATCTGCGATTAATTCCAGAATTTGGCGGGAAAGGTGACGTCACTGACTGGCTATGCAAGGTAAAGAAGATGTGCAGACTTCGAAAGGTCGCAGATGTTGCTACCGTCATACAGATGAGATTATCTGGAGACGCCTACGCTGTAGTAGACCGGCTTTCCGATGGTGATCAACTTGACGTAAGTAAAGTCAGCGATGCATTGGTTCGAGCCTTCGGAGCAGATCCTTTCTCCTCATATGAGGCACTCATGTCGCGCACATTGATGGGTGGAGAATCTGCGGATGTTTATTTGGCGGATGTTGAAAAATTGGCCGGCAGGTGCGGCATTACAGGTGACCTTCCACTCAAATGCGCGTTCATAAGTGGTCTTCCGGAGAGTGTGAGGCATATCCTGCGCGCCAACACCAAGTTGGACGATATGCCACTGGAGCAAGTGCTGGAGCGTGCACGCGTGATTCTGTCTGATGAACGGAGACTGGCGGAATCGAGCAGTGCTATGTGCGCAGGTGGCCGAACTTTGTCAAGGGAGAATCAGCCAGTGCGCTGTTTCAACTGTGGCAAGATGGGACACGTGGCTAGAATGTGTAATAAAGACAGACAGCCCATTGTGTGTTACAAGTGCGGCAAACAAGGCCACATCGCTGTAAGGTGTCCGGACCAGGGAAACGCGAAAGGGGGAGAGACGTCAGCGCCGGTCTCTTCTCGTCAATGAATGAGGCGCTTCCCAGTGTCCAACTAGTCGTCGACGGTGTGTGCAGAAATGTGTTGGTGGACACTGGGTGTTCTATCAGCATCGCCTGTGCTACTTGTTGTTTTCATTGGAGCAAAAGAAATGTGAGTTTCGTAACAGTGAGTGGAGAGACTACAAAATGTTCTGGTGTTGGTTATGTGCTTGTGCAGTTGGACGGAGGACAATCAGCACGAGTGGAAGTGTTGGTGGTTGAATTCCATCCTATCGGGTTTGACATAATCCTTGGCATGAATGGAATTAAATTGCTGGGAGGAGTGTCTGTGTCATCTCGTGGAGAAGTGGTTCTTGGTGGCCAATCTCAATGTGTGTGTTTGACAGCTGCCATTCATGACAAAGAACTGGCTGAGATCAAGTTAGACGAAAAAGATTTTCAGGTGCTCTATGACGACGGCGATCGATCATGGACCGTTAGCTGGAAATGGGCAGATGGAGAGGGACCTAATATGTTGAACAACAAGATTTCTCAGTACCGAATACCTGATGCGGCCAAATGTAAATATGATCGTGAGGTTGAACGGTGGATAAGTCTCGGCTGGCTAAAACCGTTCGACGAATCTGTTCTTGGTCCGGCCAAAGGACTCATTCCCATGATGGCCGTCCAGCAAAGAAATGGAGAAAAGGTGCGTCCTGTAATGGATTACAGGGAGCTGAACCAGCATCTTGACGCTCATACGGCCGATGCTGATGTGTGTTCGGAAAAATTGAGGGATTGGAGATGTCGTGGAGACAGGGTTTCGCTGGTCGACCTGAAGGACGCATATCTTCAATTGAAAGTTGATAGTTCATTGTGGTCCTACCAGACAGTAATGTATCGCGGTCAAAGATTTTGCTTGACGAGACTAGGTTTTGGTCTTTCAATTGCTCCAATGGTAATGAAAACTGTTTTGGCGGCTGTGTTGAAGATGAGAGACGATATTTACAGAGGTACTTCTCCCTATGTTGATGACATACTTGTGGATGAAAGCATTGTGTCGCCAACTACTGTAGTGGATCACTTACGAAGGTACGGTTTGGTTTGCAAGCCACCTGTGCGCATTTACGACGGTGCCAAAGTATTAGGTGTACGCGTTGGCAGAGAAGACGGGGTAGTAATGTGGAGAAGAGATCAACAGATTCCCGAGGTGCCAACAAAACTTACTAGGCGCTCATTGTTTTCCTGGTGTGGAAGAGTAACCAGTCACCTCCCGGTATGTGGTTTCCTTCGACCAGCGTGTTCCTACATAAAACGTCGAGCCACGGCGGTCACCACTACATGGGATGAAGAAGTTGAAGACGCTAGTGTAAGATCGTTAGTGGATGATCTGTATGAGCGATCGAGGAGTAACGATCCAGCCAAAGGCAGCTGGCAAGTGAAAAATGATGAAGCTACTCTCTGGGTGGATGCCAGTTCGTTAGCGCTTGGTGTCGCTCTTGAGGTTGATGGCGACATAATTGAAGATTCTTCTTGGCTGCGTCAGAACCAGGACGCCCATATTAATATGGCCGAATTAGACGCTGCGCTAAAAGGTATGAGCTTAGCAGTTGCCTGGCAGATGAAAAGGATTCACCTTATGACTGATTCGAGTTCGGTGTACCACTGGCTTAATGATGCTGTGTCAGGGAAAGCCAGACTGCGAACCAAAGCGTCAGGTGAGCTACTGATTCGGAGGCGGATTTCAACGTTCCAATCAATTGTGGAAGAATATGGTTTATCGGTGCTTGTACATTTGGTAAAGTCGGCAGACAATAGAGCCGATATTTTGAGTAGAGTTCCACAATCATGGCTGCGCAACAATAACAACGAACGCGCACCATTACAAACGTGTTTGCCTGTTACAGCTGCTTGTGCCGGGAATGATGTATTGTCTGATGTGTCAAGAATTCATCACGAAACAGGTCATCCCGGCGTTCGCCGTACTTACTATTTTGTGAGAAGAGCAAAGTTGGCCGCCAATCGCAGGCAAGTGGCTCAAGTTGTCTCCCAGTGTCAGACCTGCAAATCAATAGATCCTGCACCAGTGAAGTGGAGGGCAGGTAAACTCAGCGTGGAGAAAACGTGGCAGCGACTGGGAGTTGATATAACACACTATGGAGGACAACATTATTTGACGGTGATTGATCACGGTCCTTCGAGATACAGCATATGGAGGTGCCTGAGGCGGCAGGACTCGACGTGTGTGAGACAACAATTGGAGGCTATCTTTTTTGAGCGTGGCGCACCGGAACAAATGTTATTAGATAATGATACAGCTTTCCGGAGTCGAGAGTTCCGGTCGTTTGTTTCTGATTGGAACATACTTTTGCACTTCAGATGCGCATACCGGCCTTCGGGCAACGGGATCACTGAACGATGTCATCGTACTGTGAAAACGGTAGCAGCCAGGAAGGATTGTTCCATTCCAGAGGCTGTTTACATATACAACGTGACACCCATGGAGCCGGCAGATTCGACATCCTCACCGGCTGAACGGTTGTATAACTACGAGATGAGGATTAGAGGTGTAGATCGGCGTGACGTAGCCCCAGCTGATAGAGGAGACATATCGTGTTGTTATGAAGTTGGTGATAGTGTGTGGGTGCGACCGCCTGGTGTGCGTTGTCATGAGCGATACGAGAAAGGAATGGTCACCAAGATTATGTCGCAAAATGCTGTTGAAGTGAATGGTATGCCTAGGCACATTCGTGATCTGCGACCGAGGATATCAGATGAGGACAATTTTCCTAAAACAGCCGAAGAAGATGACCTGAGAATTGTCGTTGAACGTGAAAGGGACAATAATGATGATCTACAACCATTGAGAAGGTCTGAACGTGTGAGAAGACCTCCTCAACGATACGGTTGCGATTAAATGAAAGATAACATCCGGTATGTTATCTGGGGGGAGTGTTGTTGTAATTTCTGCGAGGTGCCGTTGTGATGTTTATCACGAGAGTTATTGATTTACATGTAGTGTAATTTAAACTGTCTTGAATTTATCGATTAAACAAGGATTTTGGTATTTTTGGTGTGGGTGTTTGAAGTGTGAGGGGATTGTTCCGTATTTTTCGTGTTTTTGGCTTGAATATATTTGCCACAGTGAGGTAGTGTTCGGCGGCAAGAAGACCACTTTGTTTCTCGCCAGCCTTGAGCTGGTTCGAGTTTTGCAACTTATCCTGCAGCGTGAACTCAGTACGCTTTCCAATCACTGCTACCACAATTACTACGCGCAAAGAATGAATAGGTTTTTGATTGAATGGGCAAACAAACAAACACATGGACTGGCTGACCACAAGGGTATGACAATAACCAATGCCAATTGTATAGGCAAATTGCATACGGGACATGTTGTCCCGATGTACGGGACATGTTGTAATTGCAACATAGGGCCCAAGTTTGGGACCTAACGATGGTATGACATTAACCGAACTATGACATTAACCGGTACGACATTAAGCGGCTTCGACTATAGTATGCAACTGGCATCATGTTTCTAGCATTGTACGTTCTCCCAGTGGTCTTATATATGTTTTTACGTGGTGTTATCAGGGTGGTTGCAGGCAAACCGCTTTCTATGTGTGTTCAGTTCCACTAGGAGAATGATTACTCACATAAGCCATATCTAATAAAAGTGTTGAAGCTGTCTAGTTGAGTTTTATCAGTTGCATATGTGAGTTGAACTAGTGAAAATACTGTCTATTCAATATCTTGACTAGACAGTCAATTACAAGTCACAATTTTCTACTACAAAACACACACTGAACACTGCACACCCCCTTCCATATATTTCCACTAGTATTCGCTATTCTACTATGTACAGTTATATTTAATGTTGGCTACCACGTTCACTCATGTATTTGCTCATATTCCTGCTCCGAACATGGCTCACGCTCTTATCATTCTGTGTGTGTGTGTGTGTGTCTGTATGTGATTGTTTCGAGTGTTGTTTGAATAGTAAATTGAATGAGCATCAGGAATGTTGGTCGAGAATTTGCATTTTCTGTGTGTCCGTGTGTGTGTGTGTGTGTTTGTGTGTTTCCGTGTGTCTGTGTGTGTGTGTGTGTGTGTGTGTGTGTGTATTCGTTGATTCTATGGGATACTTGAGTTTTCTCGAGATGTTAAATGTGCGCTATGACTGCCTGTCTCTGTGTGTGTGTGTGTGTGTGTGTTTGTGTGTGTGTGTGTGTGTGATTGGTTGCCGGGAGAAAGGCGGGAAAATGTGTGTGTGTATGTGTGTGTGTGTGTGTGTGTGTGTGTGTGTGTGTGTGTGTGTGTGTGTGTGTGTGTGTGTGTGTGTGTGTGTGTGTGTGTGTGTGTGTGTGTGTGATTTTGTGTCAGTAATGCTGTTGGCATTCTGATCATCTTGCAAGCTGTGCATGTGTGTGTGTGTGTGTTGGTAATGCGACGTTTTCGGCCTTGACGACGAGGGAGGTCATGCGAGGTCACCGCTAGTTGACCTGCCGGTGGCAGCACGTGGTGTTACTGGACATGATGAATGCTCATCTTGTACACACACACACACACACACACACACACATACAATGCGTGCCCACCAGCCGGCTATATACTAGTCATGACGGAAATGTTCCGTCTAATCGTGGCGTAAACTTTATAACGAAGCACAAACTGCAAAATATCTCTTAAGAATATTCCGTTATTAATTTCCTGTTTTGTTTTAGTGTTTCTTTTCCTCTTCACTTTTGTTCATTGTTGTCTAGGCACCACACATGCCTATCTATTGCCGAAAATATTAAAGAAAAAACGTCCATGGGTAATGATCAGTTTTATTTTTATTATTATTGATTACAGGCAAATCCAGTAGCATGGGAAGAGTGCAAGTAC
>OU696574.1:10478586-10498586 GCA_916048095.2 Sacculina carcini
TTGTTCACCCAGGTTTAAATAAGAATAAAATAGTTGGCCCTCAAAATAGTGGACTGGAAGTGACCGAGCAAAAATGCCGCTATTTGGAGGTTCGACATTTGAAGAATGTATATATGATAAAATGAGAGAATATTCCTGCGTAATATTCGAGGCGCGTGTTGTGCTGATTTTCGCGTAGTACCACTGACTTCCGGTTGTCTCCCATCAACCATCTTTACAACCTGTACAGACCACCACAAGTGCTCTATCTTTCTCTCTCTCTCTCTCTCTCTCACACACACACACAGACAGACAGACAGACAGACAGACACATAAAAAGGCGTGTGTGCTGATGGCGTGCACATTCAATCATAACCTATCCAATTTTAACTCGGCACTCGTTCATAAAGCATTCCAGTCACACGCCACCACTGCGCCTGGCCTGGTGGCATTTGGTGGTGGTGGGGGGGGGGGGGGGAGAATGCGAGCGTCGTTGGGGAGGGGCAGGACGGCGGGGGTGGCGACGTCCAATATTGATTCGCTGAGAAGACGAAGCTGCTGCCGGATGATCGGCGCCACCACACCACACTGTCGTCGAATTCAACAATTGCTGGTGCAAGTGCAACAAGTGAGCGCGCGGTTGTGTCTTGGCATTCAGGCTGGTGCTTGTCGTGTGCTCGCAGCAATAATCCACCAGAATCACACAGCCACTATTACACATCATCTGCGTCTGTTGCATACTCTCTCTCTCTCTGTCTGTCTTTCTTATCGCTCGGGATGCATTTGCTCAGAAAGTGGACGAGTCTTGAACTCGAACGCCCATTGTTGCATCACAACGGGATCCGACTTCTCTTGCTTCCCCATCTTTATGAGTGATTTGATAATGAAGCGATTGAGTTGGATGTTCTGGCTCGGCTGATGTCATGATGCTTGTGGTGTATGTGTGTGTATGATCATGCGTGTGTGTGTGTGTGTGTGTGTGTGCGACTGCGCGTGCCCGCCAAACTTTGGCTATTGATCTGGCGACTACGCGGCGGCAGTCAAGTGCCCGCCGTCGTCCACTGGCCTCGTCTTATAAGCGGCCATCTCGTTCACTTGGATGATGAGCACCGCAGCAACTTGTTGCCGCTCATCAACACATCACGGCCAATATCATGAGGGACTGATCATTTATACAGGGCCGGCTATCTTTCATCCTAGTGCCCCAGATGGATGGGGGCCTCGCTCAGGAATCACACAGAAATATAGCACTTCGAATAACAGAGCTGAATCTGAACAGTCTGGCTATGATTATCGCAAGAGATATCATATCGTCCCTGTCTGAGTTTCCGTTTCATCTGCGGGCCGCCAAATGATTTACTTTGTCTAGGGCCTCCAATTATCTACGACCGGTCCTGATTCATACTGCACGCTCACACTCACAGTGACTGGCAGAGCCGTAGCAACCGCCCTTACACCCCCGACCGACCGAGGGGCCTCGTTGCCTCACGCATGATATTGAAATATATCTTGAAGCAGTGTTTAAAAATACCGTAAGTCCCCAGGAGACCGAGGAGCTGCTTGTAACTGCATTTTTCCAAGGTCGTACTTCTATTATAATGGTGTTTTATTTATAATGGGGCCCCAATTATTGCATTTGGTGATGGGGCCCATAAAACCTCGGTTCTGTCTACTGGTGAACAATACGAGAGTGTCACTTGTTGATCAGCGGCTTTTGTGTAATGTAGCCAGGGAGATCACCCTCTCCGCTGGTTGATTACGATCTTAATAGTGATCTTAATGGTGATCTTGCTTCGCTGGTTCATTGCGATCTTAATAGTGATCTTAATAGTGATCTTGCGTCGCTTGCTGTACGTCTGTTTCATATCTGTTCTTTCAGTTGAAATGATATATTTATCACAAGAGCCGGCGCAGTTAAAATTCTCGCTGAGTGGATGCTGTCATTTAAACATGCGTTTGCCGTTCCTATACAGCTACTGAACGCGGCTTTTGACCTACATTTTAAATGGTCATTTGCGATTTGATGTGCTTGCAATGTGTTTTAATTTGAAATTATCAGGGATCATCACGAGTATAAGTGCGAATCACGTGAATTATGCAATGTACATTAGTCTAATTATGAAATGCGGAATTTCACCGCCGGCATTAATAGGATGATTAAATTATGGGATTTTTTTATATGAAAAAACCCGGGGTCTGGAGCAATGATTATGAGCAGTGATTAGATAGGCACTCAAACGCACACCCCTCCAAGCACAGCGACAAACCACACAGCAAGCGCAGCGCAACAGAAACACGCTGATGGAGTTTATATATAAACATGTGTGTGTGTGTGCGTGTGTGCTAGCATGCATGTGCCTCGCTTGGAAAATGCAAATTGGGGATTAAGCCAACGAGATTTTGCACGTGTGTGTATGTGCGTGTGTGCGTGTGTGTGGACGACGGCATCTTGAGTGAAATGGCTCGTGTTTTCACATTCTCTGTCTGTGTGCCTTGTTTCACACTCCATCACTCTGTCGTGGCTGCACTGGTGCTCTTTTGCGCGTCCTGCTGTCGTTTATATGCAAATTGTGCGCGTGCATTACCGACTTACTTTGATGAATGGACTGGAGCTGTCGCTTGGTCGTCGTCACCGTGTTATTGCTCTAGCAATTCTGCAGAATTGAGCAGCAGCCAGCAGCAACCAGCCAAATTGCAAACCAAATTCTCACCTACTGCTTATGAGAGTGGCTTGGAAGTGCCGTAGAGTCGCCGTGAGTCACCTGGTTCCAGAGAAACTCTGTTTGATCAGATATCACTTTATTTACATAATAACTAGCGACAAAATCGTGCGGTTATTGTCGCTAGTAGATCCGCACTGCGTGCGTTCCGTAACCTCGTTGTCAATTATAGTATGTGTGTGCGTTCGTTTACAGTCTGACAACATACATTTTACTTTGATTTAGGCACACAGGATCACCCACAAATGCACACAAATGCACACACACGCACACACACCCACAAACATACGCGCACATGGACGAACACACACACACACACATAATGCAGCAGAATGCAAGCGTCATCTCCGTTTCTACTCATCCCATTCCGATGTGTGTGTATGTGTCACTCTTGCGAAATTTCTCAAGTACAATTAGCAGAAATGATGCGGTGGCATTCTCGCTAGGGAAGTTTCGAGCAATTATTCAATTGGATGGTATGATGTATAGAATCAATGTGAAAAACAAACACACATACAAACAATATCGTTCACGAATAATGAGAGTGAATTTGCATGTATTGAGTGTGTGTATGTGAGTGTGTGTGTGTGTGCTTCTGTGTGAGTGTGTGTGTACATGTATGTGAATATATGTATGTGTATTTGTGTGTGTGTGTGTGTGTGTGCTTGTATGTGAGTGTATGTATGTGTATGTGCGATCGCTCCGCTGTTGCAAAATTATGCAAGAACAGTTGGCAGAAATGATACAATGCATTATCGCAGGAAAGTTTCGAGCATTCGCTCAACTGAATGGTGCAGTATATAGAATCAAGGTGAAAAACAAACACTAATAGAAAAAGCAATGTTAATTGCAGTTACAATAGTGGTAAGCTACACATACACGCTCGAAAAACGCTTCTGCAACACGCGCATACACGACTATGTACTTACGCTGCTGAGCTTTGCAAACGCTCGCTGCAATGCATGTAAGTTCATGGAATCTCGACACACAGACACGCACACCAATATACACCAATGGTGTATATTGGTGACTCACACACACACGCCGTTGGTGACACACACACACGTACGTTGAACTTTATTATTATAGATAAGTTGTACAAGTAGGACAAATGAATGATCTGAAAATACAACTTAACACGAGGATTGCTTCTTCTCCATCAGCTGGTCTATGAGGGACATGACTTTGCTCACAGCACATCGGAAATCATGTCCTGATGCCATTGTTCAATTAATTGTGCACTTGTAATTCTTTTATTCCTGAAAATATCCAGTCATTTTCACTTGTGTACTTTTTGATCGAGTGGCAAACGAATTGAAAACGATTCGAAACCCAGGAGCAAACAACATCTCGGCGAATCACGTAGTTGTCTAGACCGGTGGGGAATTCCCCACTGGTCGGGAATGGAAGAGTTGCCAAGTGGGAAGCTAAAGGTCTGACAGAACAGGTCAACTGTGTGTTTTTATCAATCAAAATTCGTTAATTTTTGTTTCAAAAGACCTCTCGACATTTACTTTGATATAACAACTGAATTTATTGAATTTATCACCGCTGTTGTGTGGAAAATGAAGAGATGGAGCATTAAGAAGTGGGGAGTCAGCGAGAAAGAAACGTTAAGAACCACTGGTCTAGGTCAGCACATTGTTGTTTTATAGCGGATATAATGACTGACTCAACTGGCATGCACTGTTCAGCTACTCAGTCCCAAATGACCAATTATATCGCCGACATTAATATTATTGTAGCTGTCGCTGAAAGTGTATTTTTAGTTTGTCATGTTTTAAGTATGGCTGAAATTTATTTATCTTTAAAATAAATGTATAAAAGTGAATTTACTCCATGATAGGTTCATGCTAAAAGTGTTTTTATATAACCGCGTGTGGCGACAATTGTGGTTTTGGTTGGAAGCAGAAACGTGAGTTTGGTATTCTTTGGAACTTTGGTTTGGCGAATGAGAACGGTGCTATTTGGATGCGTTAAGCAATTTGTTTGAGCATCAGTTCTCATACTTTTCTGGATTGTGTGTCAAGGAGCCAATCGAGGTCAACGATTTTTCTGCGTTGCAATATACAATTATATACAGTCTGGTGTTTTGGAGCTTCGAGGCGGCGCAGGGGGACCCGTCGACCAACTCCGTAGACTCACAATCACAATTATATATCTCATGTATATGTCTATATCTCATGTATATACAGAGCCGTAGCAACCGCCCCCCGTACCCCCGGCCGGGGGGGGCGAATGTTGCTTCACTTATGATATTAAAATTTATAGCCTTTACCTTTTTGCTAAGATGTTTTCACCTGAGCTTGTATTATGTGATAATGTATAGTTAATACATTCATTATTTGATGATTTATTTATAATGGGGGCCCTAAGTGTTGCCTTCGGGGGTCCCATAATTCCTCGCAACGGCTCTGTGTGTCTCATGTAGGTGAGATCAAGTGACAAAACCGTGTCAGTGTGTTTGTATGTGTGTGTATGTGTGTCAGTATGTCCGTGTGTTTGTATGTGTGTGTCAGTATGTCGGTGTGTGTGTGTCTGTGGCAGTGTGTATTGGTGTATTGTGTGTGTGTTTGTGTCAGTGTGTATGTCAGTGTGTCAGTGTGTATGCCAGTGTGTTTGTGTGTCAGTGTGTATTGGTATTTGTTAGTGATGTGATTGTTCCTTAAAAACAGACGACTTCGACCTAAAATCGCATCTTTTTTGCCAGGCATTTGCATATTGGCATTTATTAATCTTTATCACCATCAACATATCATCGTTGTTATGATCATTACGCCATCATAATCATCATAATCATCATAATCTTCATAATCAGTATCGCACCGGTCTTGGTCGTGATTTTTGCCAGCTCTACCGGGCCAGTATGTGCGTGTGTGCAGCACTGGTGCAGAACTCTATCTCACTATGTGTGTGTGCGTGTGTGTGTGTGTGTGTGTGTGTGCGTGTGTGTGTGTTAGCGCACCGCTGCTCACACGCACATCCACATCAAATGACCTTGACTGTTCGCGACCACACACACACACACACACATGCATACATACATACAGGCTGCAATATGCGCAACCGCTGCATGCATGCATGCATGTGTGTGTGTGTGTGTGCGTGTGTGAGGGCATTGACAGTGGTTCTGCGCGAGTGTTGCGTTGCACTGTCGAGACATTGATACAAGGTCAAATCAACTGAGCAAGCTGCAGTAATGATGCTCCATCCTCGAGCAGCGTATCTATATGTAGTTTATTGATAAATTTATGTGCGTGTGTCTATATGAAGACAGTTTGTGCGTGCGTGTGTGTGTGTGTGTTTATTGGGCTGACTGATAGTTTCACATAGTCAATATGAGCCGATTAATTGGCATCGTTCGAGAAGAGCAGTTAGTTATTTGATGAGCCAATTACGAGCCGTTTAAATTCATCGTTGCTCATGTATAATGTTGCAGCTGATAAAAGAGTGATCAGTGATTGTTGACTATGCGAGCATGCCACATTTCAATCCAGTGGTTCACATTACAATCAAATCACAATCACATTACCATCAGAGTAGCCAATCACATCAACCAATCAAATTAATCCATCGCAGTAACCAATAATTATTGGTTATTAAAAATAATAAGAATTGTTGGTGTTTGGCTGCCAAACAATTATAATTGCAGCCAAACACTTTAATATCAGTATTGGCACCCTTTTCAAACTAGCAGTGTCAGAATTATACAGTATATATAATTATATATAATTAATTATAATTATAATTATAGCAGTGTCAGAATAGGGGGTACTTGCACCTCTAGGGGTGCTATGATTTCTGTATTTTTTTACGAATAATGTATGTTTAATCTATTAATTATATTCTTCCTGAAAAACGTAGTTTTGCTTAATCCTCTTAAAGGAGTTGTATGAATGAATATTGAGTAAACAAAATTTTGTCATTACGTCGTATGTATTTATATATATATATATATATATATATACATATATATCAGAAATCCAGGGGGTGCGAGAACTGACTGATGATTAGAAAGCGGTGGTTGCGAACACTGAGGAAGGTTAAGAAACACTGCTCTGGATTTTTGATGGCTATGATTTTAAGAATACACACGACGTAATAAGACAAATGTGTATCCGATATTCATTCATACAGCCTCAAATTCCTTCATGTTTTTTCCAGAAAAACATGTAAAGCATGGGTGACGGAAATGCGAAATTGCCGTTGAATTCCACCTTGTTTGCAAGCGCGAAAATCTACTGCCTGGCTACACCAATATCATTGATAAATTTATATATATATTTATATATATGTATATGCGTGTGTGTGTGTGTGTGTTTACTGGTATCAAGTTTCTTGTTGAAAAATTCGTGACGTTTGTCATTCAGTTAGTCCAAAGTTTGTTGCAATTACTCTTCGTTTCCGACACTTTCCCTCTGTGCTGTTCGTCGTTATCTGGCAGTCGTGTTCTGTGTTCGGCGACATTTTCCTGCTCTGCCGCCGCTGTTGCAATTCAAGTGGCAGTCGGGTCAAAGTTGAGTCGAGCGAGGCGGTTGCCAGGCGCCACCAGATATTGGCGTGCTGTCTGGCAACACTTCACTCACTGCCATCGGCGTAGATCCTGGGAGTTTATATACCCCCGACAAATTGGCGGGGGGTATAAATATGCTATCATACCCCCCGAGTATTCTGCTGAGTTCAGTTCATTGGGTATATTATCAGCATAGCAAATAAACGTAGCTACGCAAAAATATAAAAATGATAAATATATGGAAATGTATACTTCACTCAATCTATTTTTCATTGAGGTATGTGTGTTGTAATTGAATAGTCCGAAAATATTTGAGGGTAATTGACCAACTGAGCCAACTTTGAACACACTAATACGCTGTCATCCCCCCGAGCCTCGACACAAATCTACGTCCCTGCTTACTGCTGTACAATCGTGTTGGTGGTCGCGTCGACCCATCGCTCGGCTCGGCTGAATTGTTGCTTCATTTCGGCGCACAACTTGTGCAATTCGTCTGGAAGCGGTCCCAGTCAACCATCGGCAAGCACTCGCATTTATCTTCCATCGCACACACACACACACCGACACACACACACACACACCAGCTGAGCATTTTATGCGAAGCGAAGCGTTGTAGAATAAGAGTATTTCATCTCCTGTCTACTACGTTCTGAGATATATTTGGTAGGAGAATTTTGTGCGGATGGTGGAGTCGATGGTGTGCGAGTGTCACACAGTGTCACACAGACAAACAATTGCTGGTGTTCGAGGATCAATAGAACGAGAGAGGATGCAACATGATGCAAGTTGGTGCGTGGCGTTATTGAAACCAGATATAATTATGTATAAATGATGTGTTTTGCTGCTGAAATATAGTCCAAAACTAATATGTAACCACTGAATTATATATATATAACAATGAAATATATCTCGGCAAGTTACATGCATGCAGACAAACATACCATGTGGTTCTAGTGTTGTACTGTAGTATACCCCGGTTATAAGAGAACCCCGGTACTAAGACTATTTCTTCCTGGCCCGTCTTCTATAGACTTTACGTTTAATTTTCCCCGGATATAAGAGAGACTTTTTCTCCACAACTCTCCTAACACATGCAACATTCGTAGATGCATGTTGTGTGAGAAGATGAGACACTGGACGAGTCTCTAGGTGAGACTATGTGAGTATATGTGAGACTGGACGAGTCTGTCAGCGAGACTATGTGGGAGTTGGTGAGTCGGTCACTGTTTCAATTCGTAGCATCTTTTCTACCGTTTCTACGCGGTCAACGAATGAAGCAACGAAGTGTAGTTGCTTGTATAACAGTGTGCTAGTGTGTGTGTGTATGTGTGTGTGTGTGCGTGTGTGTGTGTAAGGTCAATTGAAGGGCGTGTTGCACTCGACATCGCGGTTTCCTGTTGCAGCGCGAGCACTGCATTTGACCTTGAATTATTCGCGATTCTCGTGTCTGCTTCTAAACTCCACTAGCATTGATACAAACATTTTATACAAGCATCTATAGGCTTACGTTTCAGCGCAACGCTGTGCTAATACGGTCGGCTTTAAAATAAGCCCTCCTGAATTAAATGGGTTTGCATTGCATTTCTTGCACGAGAGCGGTTGAACCGTCTCTGGTGCCTGTTATGTAGAAACTTAACGTGTTATGACATGCATATATTTTTATATTTTATCGTATCAATATTTTTAGATGACATATATTTCTATGTCGTTTGTATTTTGTTGTGTTATCAAATTGGCAAGTGTTCGAACAGATTTATCATTTTGAAGCATCCATATCACCCTGTTTTTGTTGCCCTATTGAAAGAGTTGTGTGTTCCCGATTTGTTTCCACAGAATTCGATCCGTCACAATCTATCGCTGCACAGTCGCTTCATTAAAGTACAAAACGAAGGCACAGGCAAGTCGTCGTGGTGGATGATCAACCCGGACGCGGCCAAGGCTGGCAAATGCACTCGCCGTCGTGCCACCATCGACTCCGCCACGTCCAATAAGTTCGAGAAGAAACGCGGACGTTCCAAGAAGAAGGCCGATCCTCTCCGAGGTGCGATGGATGCGGCGTCCATAGGCGGCGCTGCTGGCGTTGGCGTGACGTCCAGTGTTCCGCCACCGCTCCTCCCCGAACTGGACGGCCGTTTTCCGGAAAGTCCTCTACACCCGGCTCATCCGGCGTTCCTGGGCTCGACAACGGCAGCTGTAGGAGCTGAACTGCGAAGGACATCGTCTTTATCACTGACAGGGTTGGCAACAGGGTCTTCGGCGCACGACTGGCACTTTCGCAGACTAGAATCCTACCCTCCGACCGACGCTATGGACATCTCGAATTGTCCGCCCGCGTCGGTACTGCCGCCTGCATTTCGAACCCTGAACGACTATTCAATGTACCCGGTCCAGTCGCCGACAACATCAGCATATCATTCCAACGGCCACCATCACGCCAGCCACTCTGGACACGTTACGACTGCAGCCGGGGTGTCCGCCGAGGCTGTGTCCATGGCGGCCGACTCCACCGACCGTCCGTTCAACGGCTATCCACAGGTAACAGCACAAACTTAGCACCTGCCACTTTGCCTTTGGTCTTGTATAAAAGAACATACTATTTCGCCCACTCCTGTGTGTTGTCACGATATTTACATTTTTTCCTCTGGCTTCTTTCGAGAACTGGGCATCTTTTGATAACTGGGCATCAAGAAAATTTAAACGCCGCATCCATTATCCAATATTTGCGCAGTTTACAGCCAGGTATCGATCATGTCAAATATCATGCATACATAAACTATTGCAGAAGATTGCAAGTGGTAACAAGTTCAGGATAAATTGAAGTTGTGCTAATATTTCTTCTTTTTGCATGTAAATTGTTGAGCTTTAAGAGGATTGAAAAAAATCCTAGTGTAAATGAAGACTTTAGTTAATTTCGTCGTTTCATCGTTTGTTCCTCGTTTCTTCCTGACCCTGCAGCTGGAAAGTTCATGTAAATTAGTACACAAGTCACAAATACGATATTTTAACAGTTATTTAAGCGTTTTTATTTATTGATTGTTAATTGAAATGATTTGACTATTTGCTCAATTATAAAATCCTTTGACATCTCGCAATGCACACTTGTATGCTTATCCTGGGGAACACCACTTGTTACAAGGTGGGATGATACGAAGCGAAAGGCAGGATAAATCCGGTCATTAGAGCGAAATCTTTCACTGAGATAGACCAATGGTGTTTTGCTGAAATGTTTCAATCAATATTCCTGCGTTTATGCGTAACAGCACAGCATACGACTTTACCATACGCCATTCTACTCAATATGCATAACTATGAACTGCTATAGCTATAGTTACATTTATTATGGAGGTATTTTCAAATTATATACTGGTGCTGTCACACATACTGAGACACACACATTGACATACACCCACACTGACATACACACACTGACACACACACATTGACATACACCCACACTGACATACACACACTGACATACACACACTGACACACCACTGACACTGACATACACACACTGACACACACACTAACACTGACACACACTAACACTGACACACACACTAATACTGACACACACACTAACACTGACACGCGCACTAACACTGACACGCACACTAACACTGACACACACACTAACACTGACACACACACTAACACTGACACACACACTAACACTGACACGCACACTAACACTGACACACACACACACTAACACTGACACACACACTAACACTGACACACACACTAACACTGACACACACACTAACACTGACACACACACTAACACTGACACACACACTAACACTGACACACACACTATCACTGGCACACACACACACACACACACACTAACACTCACACACACTAACACACACACACACACACACACACACACACACACACACACACACTAACACTGACACACACACTAACACTGACACACACACTAACACTGACACACACACTAACACTGACACACACACTAACACTGACACACACACTGACACTGACACTGACACACACACACACACACACACACACACACACACACACACACACACACACACACACACACACACACACACACACACACACACACACTGACACACACACTAACACTGACACACACACACTATCACTGACACACACACACACTAACACTGACACACACACTATCACTGACACACACACTGACACTAACACTGACACACACTGACACACACACACACACACACACACACACACACACACACACACACACACACACACACACACACACACACACACACACACACACACACACACACAACTGCTCTGTATTGATGCAGTGTCGGATCCAGAGTGCAATTTTGGGAGGGGCTGAATTAATTTTGGGGGCGATCAGTCTTGTACATGCATCATTATGCAACGTCTTTGCGATCATGCTTATATAAACAAATTCACCAGAAATATATTTCTGCTTGACCTTTTGTTTATGAGGAGTTGATGGGAAATTTTTAGTGGGGGGCGAGAGTCCCCCCCCCCCCCCCCCTGTCTCCGTCAGTGTCTTGATGGGCACAAACATTGCACCACAATGATCATATTAGTTGTTGAATGCACGTGCTAGATTGTGCGTGTGCTCGTGTGTGTGTGTGTGTGTGTGTGTGTGCAACTGGCTACTTCCGTTCTATCCGTCCACGCCGGAAATTGTCTTGCTGACCTGCACACACACAAACACACACAAACATGGGTCGTCCCAAGTCAGCATGGAGCCAACAAGTTGGAATTTCGGCAGCGGCGGCTGTTGAACGCTGCACTCAGCAATATCGGTCATAAACGCTGCTGCCTGGACGGGTCGCATTTCCAGGGGCACCATATCGACCTGCGAGTGTGTCAGTGTGTGTGTGTGTATCATCTAGTGGCAGCCAACGCAGTCGTTACCACTGCGGCGACGGACGGACGCCGCAAATATCTCGGCTTGAACGGTTATGAGCGCTCGCTAAATGCTGCTGATGGCGGCGTATCCACTTGCTTTGCTACCACCAACATTACGACCAACATTACCACCAACATTACCACCAACATTACCACCAACATTACCACCAACATTACCACCAACACTACCACCAACATTACCACCAACATTACCACCAACATTACCACCAACATTACCACCAACATTACCACCAACATTACCACCAACACTACCACCAACATTACCACCAACACTACCACCAACACTACCACCAACACTACCACCAACACTACCACCAACATTACCACCAACACTACCACCAACACTACCACCAACACTACCACCAACATTACCACCAATACTACCACCAACATTACCACCAACACTACCACCAACACTACCACCAACACTACCACCAACACTACCACCAACATTACCACCAACATTACCACCAACACTACCACCAACACTACCACCAACACTACCACCAACACTACCACCAACACTACCACCAACACTACCACCAACACTACCACCAACACTACCACCAACATTACCACTTAAACAGTGTTTGATAATGTCAATCCTGTTTTTTTCAACACAAATATATTTCACACACACACATACACACACACACACACACATACACACACACACACACACAAGTACGATTTATTGGAAAACTAGAGACGGTCTATAGCATCGTCAAAGTGGGATTTTGACGAGATGCCGTGTGATATCACTTTGCGTACTTGTCATAAAACACACACACACACACATACACATGCACGTTTCTTATATGAGTCGGTAAAGCTGTTGATGATGCGCGAGATGAGAAGTCGTAGATTACACAGGACTGATGTGTGTTGTGGATGTTTGCAGCCCAGGCCTCCGCCGGGTTGAAATATGAAGCTCACTTCCTCCAACCGACATTGACAGCGTTCAACGTATCCACTAGCACAGGATTTGGCAGCCCAAAATGTTGAAAGCCTTATGTAAGCCTTACAATGAAGGCAACACATGTATCCATATTAGCCTACTATCAAAATGACCAAGTTGGCTACAAATAAATAATGAGCCAAATAATATATTTCCTCTCCCATCTTTTTCGATTTTCGAGCATTTTTGAAAAAGCTCCAGGGAGCCACTAGGCAGTGCTAGAGAGGCCCGCTCTACCATCTCCAATCAGGCTCACAAAATACCAGCAGTTTGCCTCTGCTATATAATACAAGCTGGCGGTGGTAGCGAGCAACCAGCACGTGTGTTGGCCAGAAATGATATGCGAGGCCATAATAGAGGATATCGATAGCAAGTTAGCCTGTGTCAGTGGTGTATTGGTGTCGCTTAACCTAACTGAATTATAACTCAAATTCAAACCTGGCTGGTAATCATATCTGGATAAACCTATATACCTATTACATCTACCTATCACCTATATACCCATTCAACATGATTTTGACACCTTGTAATTAACTCATTACCACTAGTCACATATGATATTGTGTAATTCATGTGAGATTTGTGTAAAATATAACTGATGATATAAAAGGTGGTAATTGGATGATTGTGTGTGTGTGTGTGTGTGTGTTTATTTGTGTAGTCTGGAGCGTTGTCTCCGGCGACCAACAGTGTGTGTTCCATCTCGCCAGGCCGTTCATCTCTCGATTCCACCGTACCGCCACAATCATCCAACCATTTCCCGCCTGTCCCTCCGCTCTCTCTACACCATCACATTCACCATCACGCTCTTTCCGACCAGCATCGCATGTTCTCGGCGGCTGCCTCGGTAGTCACTAGCGGCAGTAACAATAGCGGTAGTGGTGGCTGTGCGGTTGTGAGCGGCGGCTTCGTCAATTCCCCGTCTTCGTCGTCGTTCTCGCCGTCTCCGTCAAGCAGCCTTCTGGTCGGCTCGCCCGTGTCTGTTGGTGCCGGTCCAGGCGGAGGCGGTGGTGCCTCAGTTGGAAGCGTTCTGCCAATGCCGCCGGTCGGTCTGAACGAGTCGCATCCAGTTGTTTTCCTACCGCATACGACCCCTCAATCCTCAACTGAGGTGTTCTCCGTGGATTCGCATTCGCTAGTACCCTCATCAGCTTCGTCTCGCCAACTGCCGAATTCGTCCGGCGTGACATCTGACCTCGTCTCGACGCAAACTCCCTCGCAACTCATGTCCAACCTGATGGGTGCTTTGCAACCCACCAACATGCCTGGCGACCTCGACTTGGAGACCTTCCAGGGCGGATTTGAGTGTGACGTCGATAATATAATCAAACAAGAGTTGAGCATGGACGACGGCGGGCTGGATTTCAGCTTCAACCAGGCGGCTGCTGCACAGGCTGCTGCCGCAGCTGCCGCAGCTGCAGCAGTGGCTCAACGCCACATGTCGTCTGTAGAGAACAGACACTCCCTGTCCACCATGTACATGCAGCCTTCGACGGTGAACGTTGCTGCACCGAGACACTGGCAGCACGTCAACACCTCACTGGTCGACTAGCAGCAGTGCACCCGCGTCCTCTCTGCACAAACATCGGCGTTACTTGAACTCGTATTATTATGTGTGCGAAAATGTCAGCTGCACGTGAAAACAACAACACAACCACCTCTGCTTGATGTCACTTCCTCATGGTAAGCGTTAATATTACTTCATATTTCTGCTCCAAGATCAATAATTGGTTTCAAACTGATGAGGTGTCTAAACTGCTATTTTCACTGTCACGTGACAAGGGAGGCGAATCAGAGTCATGAAAAGTGAAGAAGTTTTGCCTGTGCGACTGTGTGTGTTTGTTGAGTGTTCATGCCCCGCGGCGACGAGCAAGTGACCAGCTAGTCGCTGATTGGTCGCTACAGTGTATGTATGCGAGTAGTTGAACATCGGTCATGTGAAGTCCTGAAGGCGTGCGTGACGTGGAATACTATTTTTATTGCCGAATTAAGCCAAACTGATTGTGTGCACATGCTGCCTTCAACTGATTTATTTCAGTTGTCATGGTTCTGTATGGTTATCTCTATCGAACGTGAAGGCGTTATTCATAAACATTCCTCTATTTTGCTGGACTCCGTGGTGTAGTGGTAGCACACCCGCCTCATAACCGTGAGGTCTGTGGTTCGAAACCCGGCGGAGGAGAATTTCTTTTGGGCGAATTCTATCATCCAACAGCCCCTGTCCAGCCAGCAGTAAATCGTACCAGATATCAGTCATGTGATGTACCATGCATTCTGGGGAGGTGGTCCTGTATAATACGTTTTCCGTCCTTGTAGCGCCATATCGTGGAGAGGGTCGGTTCTGCGGTGGCAGCGAGCTGCACGGGGCACACCTGTGTGTGTTCATAAGCTTCGGCTTCTTCCCGTGTAGCAGCTGCCACTTGATGCGTTTCACCATGATATGAGAAGTATCTGGCAATAATGGCCAGTGTAGTAGACTGGGTAGGATACGACAATGTGACTACTGCGGGAATCCCGTCCAATGTGTTCCTGTATGTACTAAATCCACAAAGTGTCAGTCGTTGTGACGAACATCCTCTTATCATTAACTGAAGTGACTACGGTACACCGTTTCTTTAATGCAGCACTTTTCAACTTCATCATAATGTATCTGTGTGTGAGCGGGCTGCAGTTTATCGTGTGTGTCGGTGTGTCAGTGTGTGTGTGTGTGTGTGTGTGTGTGTGTGTGTGTGTGTGTGTGTGTGTATGTCAGTTTGTGTCGGTGTGTGTGTCGGTGTGTCGTTAATTAGAGTGACGCACGTTGGTTGCTAGCTGTCGCTTCAACGTGCCGCATATCAATGAGCTGCTCTCACTGTATTGATGCCTTTCATCCTCATCCTCTACGCTGTGCTCACCTCTCCTGTGCTTTTATAATTTATATATATTTAAATATATTCACTTTTGATGTACAGATTTACAGATCAGAATGTTTTTTTTTTCTCACGAGACTCATCACATCATTCCCCCGCCCGGGGTCAACCGCCCTCCCACTCCTTTCCCCCCTATATTACACCACATGCTTGGTCGTCTTATTCGTTCGGCGGCTGTATTGCGGACCACGCAAATTTAATCCCCTGATGCAGGAGCGATTTTACCTGGCGCGCCAATACTCACGAGCCACTGAGCCAATACTTACGAGCCACAACAACACTTGATTATCATCACACACACTGCCTGCGTGTTTGTGTGCGCGTGTGTTTGTTTGTTTGTGTGTTAGTTTATGTGTGTGTGTTTTGGGTATGTTTATTTATGAGTGCAGTTTGGCTTGGTTGTGTGTATATAGGTGCATATATATATATATATATATATATATATATATGTGTGTATATATGTATGTATATATGTGTATATATGTATATGTAGATATGCATCCGCATAGAGACGCATGCACTGTGTGTGTGTGTGTGTGTGTGTGTGTGTGTTGCAATGAGGTTTGGTTGGTGTTGGTTGCTAGGCACGTTGTTACCTACCCAGCTGAAATCACGCGTAAATCCAATGAATTTGTGTGATGGCCCAATTGGCGCAAAACTCTTTTTTGACCCAATATTGCGTCGCATTCAATACAATGCGTGTTTTTCAATGCAAGCTGGGAGAAAGACGTGAAATCAGTCTGTGTATCATTAGCACTGTTTATAGTGCGTGTCTGTAGCATGTGCTATTGAACACCTAGCCAGTTGTATTGCCTTTATGTATGTATTCTTAACATCACCAAACCACATGATATATATGGAAAAGTTCTGGGGCTGATTTGGTAATAATGTAGTAATTGTAGTTTTATTAGACTGAACTTGGTAGAATGTTCATATTTATCTTGCATTGGAGCATGACTATAAGACTGTGTGTACTTCCAGCCCAATATTACCTCTACGACTTCTATGTCTGTATATATACATCAACATTATATACGCCTTCTATGTCTGCATATATCCATAAACATATTACATTTGCAACGTTTTTCTGTTGATGCATTGGAGTGTGCCTACGCCAGTGCGCCAGCTGAAGGCGTTTCCTGTTTCGTTTTGTTGGTGGCGGAAGTGAGTGTCCGTGTGTGTATCAGAGCATGATACTGCATTTTTCCTATCCTTCTGGATATATACACACACACATATATATATATATATATATATATATATATATATATATATATGTATATGTACTCAAATAGCTATCCGTAAAGTTTTGTGTACTTGTGTAGTTGGCGTGTAGGTGTGTGTGTGTGTATGTGTGTGTGTGTGTGTCCCAGTGACCACCAGTTCTCACGAGCAATTAGTATTATTGATCGTCATATATGTCGCACACACACTGACACGCACACACACACACACACTGACAAACACTGACATACACTGACACTGACACACACACTGACATACACACACTGGCATACACTGACACTGACACTAACACATACACACTAACACACACACACACACACACACACACACACACACACACTGACACACTGACACACAAACATGTAGCTTATACTTAAATCGCGTTCACGTGACTGTACGTGTCTTAAACATGTCGAAAAAGGATTATTAGGAATATTAGAAAATCAAACTGCGCTAAATGTATGCGCAAAAACAAAATGCGCTAGTGTATATATATATATACATATATATATATATATATATATATATATATATATATATATATATATATATATATATATATATATATATATATATATATATGTGTGTGTGTGTGTGTAAATTGACACGGGTCTCATTTTAGCGTCGTGTTATCGCGCTTGGCAGCGAGCGATGTTAGTAGCGCGCGTGAAACCATTAACGTCATGCGAAAATTTCAAATTGCAATTTATTACTGCTTCTGCCACACACCCACACACACACACACATACATACACACACACACATACACACACATACACACACACACAGACGCATATTTATCGTGTGTGTTCTCGTGTAGCATGTATCGGCAGGCGGACTCATGTAGGACGTATTAAATCCAGTGGCGGCGCCAGGGTTATTCCGATATGGGGGGCTGAGGGGGGCTAAGGAAAAAGTTGAGGGGGCTTGGCGAAACATGAAGAGCTACACTCGAACGCTGACTACGTGATATTATAATAAGGGACTGGGACACACGGATTGAGTCCTCGAATTTGAACCAAAATTACAGGACTTCATTTACAGTGGTAATAAATTTTAATGTCCATGATTATGATTTTTGAGGGGGCTTAGGGGGCTTGACATATTTTTGGGGGGCTTCAGTCCCCGAGCTCCCCCTTGGCGCCGCCACTGATGAAATCCCTGATAGGACATATTAGATCCCTGATCCCTGATCCCTCGTAGATCCCTGATCGCTGTCCCATTGCTCCCTACAGTTCCTGCTTCTTATGGGGGCATTCGTCTGAGAAGGATGGATAAGAAGATGAATGCGAACACAAGTGGATAGCGATGTTTCACAGTGTTTGGCCGTTTTCTATGCGACTTCCGATGAAAATCGCACGAACAGGTTCAGTTGTAAATCGAATCACAAATATGGCTGCCGAGACAGAATTGTAGAATTGTATCCCCTGAAAGCATGAGACCCCACTGAAATTGAAGCACGTTTATTCTGAATGTATCTGAACAGGTGAAATCTCATTCCATGGCTAAATTTGCTGCGGGAGGGGTACTTAAATGTCACCTCTCACAATCTACGCCAATGTTTTCAGTGGCTCCCAAACATTCTTACTGGAACTGCACCTCCTCGATTTTCACCAACAAGAACCACAGATAATTAGGCATCGTGTTATTATTGTGTCAATATTGGTGTATGCACAAGTACTTGATAATTTGACTTGACAGTGTGCCAACCGTCTTTAATGACCAACCAAGACTACGATGGAGCGTCTGGGGAGTGTTTGTGTGTATGTGTGTGTGTGTGTATGTGTGTATGTGTGTATGTGTGTGTGTGTGTGTGTGTGTGTGTGTGTGTGTGTGTGTTGCTACTCAAGTGTCAAATACCAATTGATGACGAGGGTCGTGCTGTTGGTTGGCTGTTTGGTTATTTGGTTGGTCCGTCAAGACACGCCATTGCACGTCATCAAGACATCGCTGTGTTGCTCTGTGTTAGTTGTCGTGGTGGTTGTGTCAAGAGGAATTTGTTGTGTCATTGCACAATACTTGTTGTCACTTGTTGCTGAGATGCGGCTGGAGGCCTGCTTAGTGCCACCTCAACACAGCACAGCACCAGATTGTCACTTAGCAGTCTTGCTGTTCAGCGCTTTCAAGCTGCCTTCGTGCCATCAATGATTAAGAATTTGCATGTTTTCAAATAGCAATAACTTGATAGCAAACAAACTGTTTTGATTCAGAATGTCACAATGTTAAAATGTCATTCAACACATTTGAAAATGAAGATATAGAAGATTAAAAAATTATAGAATATAGAACAACTTTCTCCTTTAGATTAATAAAAAAATTGTTAATAAATTGCATATATCAACTCGATAAATTTAGTCATTTAATTTTTCGATTTAGGTTTTTATTGAGGTTTTCCTTGTGGCTAATACTTGTTTATTTGTGTGTGTGTGTGTATGTATTAACAGGCAATGACACTGACACACTGACACACTGAAACACACAAACACACACACAAACATGTAGCTGTGACGCAGTACTGGCTGGGTCTTGCAGAATTATCCACCTGTTCAGCATCCAATGAAAGATATGACTAAATCTACAGCCGCATCTACTTGTGCCACCTGTATCAATCATGCGCCCATTTCAGGCCGTATTTTTCATCTGCTATTTTATGTTTATTACAATATATACATATATTTATATGTATATATAGGTGCGTGTATGTGTGGCTGTCTGTTGAGAGGTTATTCATTTGTTTCTGG
>OU696574.1:10501086-10521086 GCA_916048095.2 Sacculina carcini
GCTGCAATGTGGCATGTTGAATGTAAGACAATGTGTGCCAGTGTGTTGTTGAATACACTGTGATTCTATACGCACGTCATGTTGCAGTTTCTAACTGGTTCAACCAGATCAGGGGGTCTTAACCGGGGGGGCATGCCTGGTTCCTAGGGGGGCAAGCCTGGTTCCTAGGGGGGCAAGCCTGGTTCCTAGGGGGGCCTGGATTATTGTAATTTTTAAACAAATTTTATGTTTAACATATAAATTATATTTTTCCTGAAAAACGTAATTTTGCTTAATCCTCTTAAAGGATTTGTATGAATGGGTATTGAATAAAAAAGTTTTGTTATTACATCGTTTGTATTTTTATATTTTCATATACAGCTAACAAGGATCCAGGGTGTGCGAGAACTGAGAAAGGTTGAGAACCACTGAACTAAATCAAAGGACCATCAGTAACGCAGTTTTTCTCAACGTGGCTCATATGGCTACCTTGGGGGCGATGGGATTCTTTTGAGGGAAAGTTATATTAATCGTGTTGGAAAAGTTATATCAATATCTTCGAAATTGTACATTTCAATCTTGTGATACGCCAATGTCTGTGTGATCACTCCACCTGTACGCAAAATTATGGTGTTGTTTTGATGGTCAGTGGAAATATTCACTGTCGTACATGAGCTCTGGAGAAATCGCGACGAAACACAGTACTAGAGAAAGGCTGAGAACTACACAGAACTAACCTGTGAGCAATTTATCTACTGGTGGGGAATGGAGGCGTTACCAAGTGGGGCATTTAACATAGAAGATATATGAACGAATGAGTGTTTGAAATTTAATAAAATACTACTGAAAGAGCGGAATTAAGAATTGACAATTGTTATTAATTAAATCGTACTTTTACTCAGTGTTGGTTGTTACTTATTTAATCTTACCTTTATATATTTTTGGTTGTAATTTATTGAATCACATATATATTGTTGATTGTTGTTTATTGAGGAGTGTTGGCGGAGTAGCATTATGTAGTGTTATCGGATGATGGTTTATTGTTATTTATTCATTATTTTCTTTTCGAACTGCATTTCTCTCTAAATCTTTTGGGCGCTTCCAGTACATGGGATCACCGCAGTGTGGTAATAGTGCTTGCACTCTTCCCATGCTACTGGATTTGTCTGTACATGGACATGCTGGATTTGTCTGTAATTAATAATAATAATAATTATAATAATATTCAATCCGAATTTGTATATTTTCGTTTCTAGTCGCTTCTGGATATTTAATTTGAAGGAACAAATGGATATTCAAACAGGAACGTGTCCAGTGTTACACAGGAGACAAATAACAAATATTTCATATATTTCACCATTTCAAATACTTGAATATTTCAGGTGTTACAAAAACAAATCACCCCTCTATGCTACAAGAACATTTAATTTTGAGTTGTAATTTTTCATATTTTGAGCTTAAGATATTAGCTTAATATTTAATTAGATAATTACTCATTTTTAATAATATAGCTGAAGGATTTGCTGTAGTCCTTGCCTCACTCCGACAGCTTAACATCAGGGATTAATTATGTAAATTTATTAATTACGTTTCGTACCGATCTGTACGCATATGCTTCAATTGTGATTATAAACTGTGTTTGCAAATATTTTCCCTGCATCTGAGCCTAACATGTGCTATATGCAGTAACCAATAACAATAACAACAACAACAACAACAACAACAACAACATTGCAAATTTTATTGGTGGTGATTTTCTAGAGGGAGACTTTAGGAATATAATTTTGTGGGTGAGAAATCCTACTGTCACTTGAAATATCAATGTCAGAAAGAGTTTGGTTTCATTTACAGATATTGTTGAGGATTGATGTGTTTTGGGGAAGTTTTTTCTCTGGAGAATTGGGAAAATCAAACTCACGTTTAATTAATTCATCATGGGCATGGTACTGTGTCCTGTCCGACCTGTACATAATCTACTTGTTTTCCATTCGCCATACATAAGTGAATAACGGGGGTATGAGAAAACTAACCTAATCAAGTGAATAACGGGGGTGTATGCGAAAACCGGTAAGCTTTTGAAAAGGTGTGCTATTGTGGATGTAATATTGAAATTCTCCCAAATGTTTTAGACCAAAATATATACTTTGGCCGTATAATTTATAAATCAGTCCGTATAATTTATAATAATAAATATATACCGTATAATTTATAAATCAGTCCGTTTGATACTTCATATATGCGCGGTGCAAGTGGTATTTTGTCATGTTGCATCGACCAGAAAGTGCACGCGCTTATTTTTACAGGCCGCCAGACTGCAACACAACACGCAATGTGGCGCGTGAAAGCGCGACTGCTTGGCTGGCCATCGACGAAATGCCTCAGGCTGCTGTCCACTGAAATGTCCGCCTGGCAGATTCATCAGTACGGAGGCGTCGAACAACTTGAGGTATCGCCTGCCATCCTGTACTTCTGCCCAGTTATAGGTTAAAGGTTAAATGCCTAAGTGGCAGCTGCTACACGGGAAGAAGCCAAAGCTTATGAACACACAGGCGTGCCCCGTGCAGCTCGCTGCCACCGCAGAACCGACCCTCTCCACGCTATGGCGCCACAAGGACGTAAGACGTATTAGAGAGGGCCACCTCCCCAGAATGCAAGGCACAACTCATGACTGATATCTGGTACCATTTACTGCTGGGTTGACAGGGGCTGTGGGATTGTAGAATTCGCCCAATGAAATTCTGCTCCGCCGGGTTTCGAACCACGGACCTCCCGCTTGTGAGGCGGGTGTGCTAACAACTGCACCACGGAGTCCACAATCGTTTATATCCCCATATATCCAGTTATATGGGGCCACGTCGTTTAGTTTTATATTTGTGACTGTTGTGCTGGGCGGGTTGTCAGTTGTTAAACTGTTGTGTTGTCTGTTGTTAAGCTGTTGTGTTGTCAGTTGTTAAACTGTTGTGTTGTCAATTGTTACTGTTGTGTTGTCAATTGTTACTGTTGTGTTGTCAATTGTTAAGCTGTTGTGTTGTCAGTTGTTACTGTTGTGTTGTCAATTGTTACTGTTGTGTTGTCAATTGTTACTGTTGTGTTGTCAATTGTTACTGTTGTGTTGTCAATTATTACTGTTGTGTTGTCACTTGTTACTGTTGTGTTGTTAGTTGTTACTGTTGTGTTGTCAATTGTTACTGTTGTGTTGTTAGTTGTGCTCCACTCTGCGCATGCCTCCTATTGTCAGTCCCAGCGACGTGTTGGTGCGGGTTCATGCGGCCAGTATCAATCCTCTCGACGTCAAGATGCTGGGTGCGTATCGCCGCGGCTTAACTCACTCAGCATTTGCTCAACAAACGCCTGTTTCATAGCGTGCAGTGAAACGTTCCTATTAGCAGATTTTATATGCATATTGAAAACTCGATTGCTCACCGTACTAGCTGTGATTTAAATGACTTTTAAATTGTGTTCCAACGTAATTGTATCTCTGTGGCGCAGTGGCGGATCCAGAGTGAAATTTAGGGAGGGCTGCATTAATATTGGGGGCGATCAGTCATGCACATGCATCATTATGCAACTTCTTTGCCTGGACTGCGTGGTGTAGTGGTAGCACACATGCCTCACAAGCGGGAAGTCCGTGGTTAGAAACCAGGCGTATGATAATTTCTTTGGGCGAATTCTATAATCCCACAGCCCCTGTCCACCCAGCAGTAAATGATGGTACCAGATATCAGTCATGTGTTGTGTCATGCATTCTGGGGAGGTGACCCTCTCTAATACGTCTTTCGTCCTTGTGGCGTCATAGCGTGGAGAGGGTCGGTTCTGCGGTGGCAGCGAGCTGCACGGGACACACCTGTGTGTGTGTGTTCATAACCTTCTACTTCTTCCCGTGTAGCAGCTGTCACTTAGGCCTTTCAACCTTTTAATGCTTATATCAACAAATTCTACATAAATATATTTGTTTTGATCTCTCTTAGTGAACCTCTTTGTTATGGGGAGTTGATGGAAACATTGTTGGGGGTTTCAGCCCCTGAACCTCCCCTCTGGATCCGCCAGTGCTGTAGCGATGATGTAATTTCAGATTTCGATGCAAATCATGTAGGTAGTGTTTTGTCGTGTCGTATAAATGTAAACTAAACATGCAGTCGTAATTATATTTGATTTATGAGAGGTGCCTTGCTCACTTGTGTGTTGGCCGCTGCACGTGCGTTATTGGTGGGCGCGTGGAGACAGGGGGGTACGGCAACGTGATGTTGGACGCGGTGCGTCGTTCGACGTGTGCGGGCGGATCAAGCGGCGGCGCCCAGCCCGAGTTTCCTCTGATTCTCGGCCGAGATTTCAGCGGACGAGTGGAGGCAGTTGGTGCGGCAGTGAAACATGTCAAGCCTGGCGACCTGGTGTGGGGCGCGCCTCCTGTTCACTGGGCAGGCACACACTCGCTCTACACCGTCGTGCCTCACTACGCTGTGCGTCTCTGCTGCTGTCTCCCCCTCTCTCTCTCTCTCTTTCGCTCTCTATCTCTCTGTCTGCCTGGCTGTCGCTGTATCACCACTTGTTTGCCAATCTTGCGCAATCAACTAGACTGTTGGGTGGACACTGATTGATCGTAATTTCAATTTAGTGTCATTTTGACGTGTGTCGTTCTGCTTTGGAATCAGTATTATTGAATTAAAGGCCTAAGTGATAGCTGCTACACGGGAAGAAGCGGAAGTTTATGAACACACAGGTGTGTCCCGTGTAGATCGATGCCACCACAGAACCGACACTCTCCACGCTATGACACCACAAGGACGAAAGACGTATTCTAGAGGGCCACCTCCCCAGAATGCATGTCACAACACATGACTGATATCTGGTACCATCATTTACTGCTGGGTGGACAGGGGCTGTGGGATTATAGAATTCGTCCAATGAAATTCTGCTGGGCCGGGTTTTGAACCACGGACCTCCCGCTTGTGAGACGGGTGTTCTACCACTACACCACGAAGTCCACAAGTAACTGTTCCATCTGTTGTAGTAGTCTTACTCGATGTATGTGTGTATGTGTGTGTGTATGAGAGGCAGGTGTCATTGAGGCCTGAGTCGCTGAGTGACGAGCAGGCTGCCTCGCTGGCATATGTCGCTTGCACGGCCTGGTCGGCGCTGGTGGTGACGTCACACGTATGGCCGGGTCGATCACTACGCGTGCTAGTGCTGGGCTGTTCCGGCGGCGTCGGCTCTCTCGCCGTCCAACTACTGTCCGCCTGGAACTGCCACGTCAGCTCTCTCTCTCTCTCTCTCTCTCTCTCTCTCTCTCTCTCCTGCCTGCAAATTCTCTCGTTTTTATTTTCTACAATTTCTCCCTCATTCTCTGTCTCCGCCGGTGCTTGTTTTCTCTTCTCTGTCATATGCTGCATCGGTTTGTCTTCTAATACTTCCTTTGCTTTATCCCTTTTTTGCTTGCTTCTTTTTTCCATTTGTCATTCTACCACTTTCTTGTCTCACAGTCTTTCTCTGCGTGTTTCTACGTGTGTGTGTGTGTGTGTGTGTGTGTGTGTGTGTGTGTGTGTGTGTGTGTGTGTGTGTGTGTGTGTATGTGTGAGGTCAGGTGACAGCCACTTGTGCGGCTGATTTCATGGAGAGCGCCAGTAAGTTGGGAGTGGACCATGTGCTCGACTATACGGCCGACACTTTCCACCAACAACTCCACCAGCTGGACAAGTTAGAAACATTGGATAATTTTAACAGCTTTCTAGATAGTGGATTGGAAAGAGAGTGGATCCATTGTCTATAATCCACGAGAATATTAAAGGACAGAGTGGATTATAATGGTCTTTCTTCTTTCGCAGCGTATAACATCCAGAGTTGAAGGCAAGTGGGGCCATTGAACAGACCAATTCCTCATCAAATTGTTGCTCTTGTTCAAGTCGTTTCTTTTCGTTCATGTGCTTATCAACTAGCAGAGCTAGAAATCCCTGTTTCGAACAGAGACGGCGTGAACAGTGGCCACCTCTCGGGAACCAATGTGTGTGTGTGTCTGTGTGCATGCAGGTTCGACGTGGTTCTGGACTGCAGTGGTAGTGGAGACGGCGCCAGTCATCTGCGGCTGCTCAAGTCGTGGACCTATGGCAAATACGTGACACTGGACTCGCCGTTGTTGTCGCACAGTGACACGGCCGGCCTGCTGGCGGGCGGTGTGAGGAGTGCCGTCTCACTGATCGCCAACAACGTGTCCAGCCACGCGCGCGGACGTTCCTACCGGTCTGTTAGCTGTTGCAGCTGTTGCAGTGCGAACCTAGTGCAGTGTTTCTCAGCGTTTTTCTTGCCATGGTCCCCTTCAACACAATGCAAGTTCTTGTGGCCCCTCAGAAGCAGTCAGTGGCCCTCCTAGAACTCCTTGTGGCCTCATACACATATGTATTGTCTTGTCGTGATTTCTCCAGAGCTCATATGCGCCGGTGAATATTTCCACTGACCATCAAAACAACACCATAATCTTGCGTACAGATGGAGTGAACACACAGACATCGACGGATCACAAGATTCAAATGTACAACATCGAAGATATTAATGGAATAAACTGTTTCAACAGGCATTTTCCTGCTCCCTGAAAAAACATGGTGGCCTCTTATTTTTCACATTTGATCCTGCAGTCCCTGAAAAGAATCGCATGGCGGTCAAGGGGTCATATGACCCACGTTGAGAAACACTGCTCTAGTTCTCCTAGTTGTGGTAGAGGAAGTGAACTGACCCTCGGACTGTGCTGTCTCTCCTTCCCTCCACTGTGATCCATGTTCTGCCTGAACACACCTATATGTTTCTGGTCTCTTCATGATTGTTTCTCCTAGGAACTCTCCTTTAGTTTTGTGTGCGTGTATGTGTCATTGTGTATGTATGTGTGTGTGTGTATTAAATGCATATATTCATATGAATCTGCATGTATATACAGTTAAGTATATGTATATATATATATATATATATATATATATAAACACACGTACACGCATATACAATTTGTATTTTATGCGGGTATGTGTGTGTGTGTGTATGGACGTTGGTTTTGTGTAGAAAACATACCTAATTATTGTTGTTTTGTGTTTGTCCCTTGTTGTTGTTGTTATTGTAGTTGCGTTGTGGTGATTGTGTGTGTGTGTGTGTTTGTGGTGATTGTGTGTGTGTGTGTGTTTGTGGTGATTGTGTGTGTGTGTGTTTGTGGTGATTGTGTGTGTGTGTGTGTTTGTGGTGATTGTGTGTGTGTGTGTGTTTGTTGTGATTGTGTGTGTGTGTGTGTGTGTGTGTGTGTGTGTTGTGATTGTGTGTGTGTGTGTGTGTGTTTGTGGTGATTGTGTGTGTGTGTGTTTGTGGTGATTGTGTGTGTGTGTGTTTGTGGTGATTGTGTGTGTGTGTGTGTGTTTGTGGTGATTGTGTGTGTGTGTGTGTTTGTGGTGATTGTGTGTGTGTGTGTGTTTGTTGTGATTGTGTGTGTGTGTGTGTGTGTGTGTTGTGATTGTGTGTGTGTGTGTGTGTGTGTGTGTTGTGATTGTGTGTGTGTGTGTGTGTGTGTTGTGATTGTGTGTGTGTGTGTGTGTGTGTTTGTTGTGATTGTGTGTTTGTTGTGATTGTGTGTGTGTTGTGATTGTGTGTTTGTTGTGATTGTGTGTGTTTGTGTTGTTTTCAGATGGGCGTTTTTCTTTCCCAACAGATACGCCTTGGACACGGTCTCCCGGCTGGTTGAGGAGCAGAAGGTGAGTTTCGCTCTGCTGCATCAGTACTCACCATGACTCACCTGCTCACTATCATTACTCACTGCTCCTGGTGACTCTCGGTGACTCACCAACAACATATGACTGACGGACTGCCCTTCTACTGTCAACCTTTGCTGATAAATGATTTCAGAACCAACTTAAATTGTAATTAACACAATTAATAACAATTGTGCTGTGTAATTACACAATCATATTATATGAGTTATTAGCGTGTTTTCTCGTGCATAAGAGATCCTTGTGACCCTTCAATTTTTGCACGAAAATTGTAGAAAAAAGTGCATATTGATGCTAAAACAAACTCCTGTATTTGAAGTGAAAATTTAAACCTAAAACGGTTTTCTTACACACGGAAAACTGCGGTAATTAGATATATAATTTTTAATTTACTCAGCGTATAAATGATACGACTGACATTATATAACCAGAGCTTGTGTTTGGCATTAAAGGCTGAATAATCGCTTGTGTTTGTGAGTTATCAGGTTGTGGCCGTGGTACAGAGGGTGGTTCCTTTCAGCCAACTGCCTTCCGCCTACCAGACAGTCATCGATGGGCCAAACAGAGGCAAGACGGTGATTTCAATGCAGCCGTCACAGGAGTCATCACTATAACTCATCCACTATGTCTGTAATGTGAGCGCCTCTTGATTCACTCACTATGGCTAGGCTAGCAAATGCGTGTGTATTTATTGTTTACGATAAATGATTGCGGTGCCGATAGACAAGAAAATACAATCATTTTAGTCAGCTTGGACTGGATTGTTTTCGACCCAGTTATAATACGCACAATATATTTGATAATTGTTGGCTTATTGGTGAGCGCTGTGGTGCTGCACTACGGCCGGATTGCGAGAATATGTGCGCAATAACTGCCGGCGCAAACTCCTCACTCTCTTTCTCTGCTTCTCTCTATGCTCTCTGCGCACGTGCAGTCGCAGCCGGTACATGCGCTCAAACATACCTGACACACACACACACACACACACACACACACACACACACACTCATTAGTGTACTAAAGTGCACATCTCGTATGAATATTAGTAATAAATGCAATAATACCGGTGATATATGAGTTATGATATTATTTATTAATTAAACCAGTGGTTATTAATCTTTTTCAGGGTTGACATCATTTTGAAATCAGTAGTGAGTTATCGTATCCTCCCGGATTTTTTATTGCTGTATGAGAAACAAAATACAAATGACATAAAAACAAAACATTTTCTAATTAAATCTTCATTCATACAGCTATAAGTTCCTGTAAAAAGTGCGTTTTTCCAGGGAAAATATCCAGCATATATAAAGGCACATGATTTGTCTATTTTCCACATGTTTTGTCTATTTTACACATGTTTTGTCTATTTTACACATGTCTTGTCTATTCTACACATGTTTTGTCTATTTTACACATGTTTTGTCTATTTTACACATGTCTTGTCTATTCTACACATGTTTTGTCTATTTTACACATGTTTTGTCTATTTTACACATGTTTTGTCTATTTTACACATGTCTTGTCTATTCTACACATGTTTTGTCTATTTTACACATGTTTTGTCTATTTTACACATGTCTTGTCTATTCTACACATGTTTTGTCTATTTTACACATGTTTTGTCTATTTTACACATGTCTTGTCTATTCTACACATGTTTTGTCTATTTTACACCTGATTCTTGGCACATTTTAGGAACTAGGCTGAATATTGAACACATTGTTGAATTTGTCTGCACTCGTTAATTCGTTCGTTCGTTGTATTATAATGTCCCGTTTGTAACTGACCTTTATTCAGGCTGGACCTCCATGTCTGTGTGGTGGTTCCTTTCCTGCGCGTATGAGTGGCCTGATTCTCTCGTACTTGTCGGTGATGTCTGGCTAGATGACTTCCTGCAGGCAGGTTCAGACAAAATTCAATTTTTTTCCAATACGCTTAACATGAGTGACGTCATGAGTGACGTTTAGTGACGTTCCTATGGCTATTTATGCTTGCCTGGTGAGGTGAGGTTAGGTTGGGTTACAGAGTTTGGGATAATGACATTTGTCTAGACCTCTTCCTGCAGGCAGAACAACCCCCCTCTCTCTTGATCACCACATTCTGGCTCGTCTCATCTCTCTGTCCCTCCCCCTTGTTCTATACATTGTGTTTTTAATAGAGGATGCAGGCACCCGTGCTACCCCGGGGCTGACAAACAACGTTATAAACCACAGGACCCGCAGTGCGTGTTAGTGTGTGTGTGAACGAGTGAGTGACCTGAAACGTAGTATTTAATTCATTCCTACCTGCATTACTGTTTGTTTGTATGTCTGTGCCTGTATGTGCACCCGCGTGTTGTATATTGTTTACTTTCAGTATTTATATGTTTGTATTCGTGTCTGTATGTGTGTGTGCAGAGCCCTAGGGAACGTCTAGGTGTAGGGCGTAATATGGAAGTATGTTAATGTAAAGTAATGTAATGTGTTACCTGTTAACGAGCTGGAGTTTTGGTGTGAAACCAGTTTTTCAGAGTGAGTGTAGTGTTCGACGCTGGAGCCTCTGTTTTCACGACTCACCGCCAGTGTTCCTGTTAACAAAAAGCCAGCCTGTCTTATACTGCCGTGTCTGTTGGACTCCGTGGTGTAGTGGTTAGCACACCCGCCTCACATGCGGGAGACCGTGGTTCGAATCCCGGCGTTGGATAATTTCTTTGGGCGAGTTCTATAATTCAACAGCCCCTGTCCACCCAGCAGTAAATGATGGTACCAGATATCAGTCATTTGTTGTGTCATGCATTCTGGGGAGGTGGCTCTCTCTAATACGTCTTCCGTCCTTGTGGCGTCATAGCGTGGAGAGGGTCGGTTCTGCGGTGGCAGCGAGCTGCACGGGACACACCTGTGTGTGTTCATAAGCTTCGACTTATTCCCGTGTAGCAGCTGTCACTTGAGGTCTTCAACCTTTAACCTTTACTGCCGCAATCACGGGCGGCAGTGTCAGTGTGTGTGTGTACTCACCTATTTGTACTCACCTATTTGTACTCACCTATTTGTACTCACCTATTTGTACTCACCTATTTGTACTCACCTATTTGTACTCACCTATTTGTACTCACCTATTTGTTTACCACAGGAGATGAGCTATGCTCGTGCTGTCCTGTCTCCAACCCACCCTCTAGTAACCTATCTTCCTTGAAATTCCCAGTATTTCACAATATCCAGTCTTTCATTAAATGCTCCTACGCTATTAGCTCCTACAATATTCTCCCCTAATCGATTCCAGACATCAACACACCTATATGGGAAACTATACTTCTTAATATCTCTCAAGCATCTAGTCCTTTTCAGTTTTTTTCCATGACCCCTCTTGCCTGAATTATCCCAAACTATACAATCATCCCTATCTAACTTTTGCATGCTTATTCTATGTCCAAAAATATTAATCAAGTCGCCCCTTAGCCTACGTTGTTCTAAAGATGGTAAACAAAGCACTTTTAGTCTTTCCTCATACGACTAACTACACATGCTATCAATCATTTTAGTCGCTGTCCTCTGAATTCTTTACAATTTACGCTTGTTTTTTATCTTATGAGGGGACCACACCACCGACGCATACTCTAGCTGGGGCCTAATGATATTACACATTAACTTTTTTAGCATGTCCTCATCTAGGTATTTGAAAGCCCTTCTAATATTCCTTACCGTTCTATATGCTAGTGCTCTTATTTTCCCAATATGTTTATCCGGGGCCAAATTTTTGTTTACAATTAGACCTAAATCCTTTTCATCCTTAACTTTCCGTAAATTATGTTTCCCTAACTTATAGTTGTTGGAAGGCCTTTCTAAGTGTGTGTGTGTGTGTGTGTGTGTGTGTCAGTGTGTGTGTGTGTCAGTGTGTCAGTGTGTGTGAGTGAGTGACCTGGGGCGCGCGTGCGTTGTTGACACAGGTGCGTGACCTGGTCGACACGACCTCGTGCACTTAGCACCAGGGTTTCATTGGCTCGCGCACATTTGCCGTTTGCACCACTGAGTCTGCTGCCAGAATCATAACTAACCTCGTGCTGGCTGCAAATACACTTGCCATTTCTACCAGACACACACACATTTTGACAACACTTCAAAATCAATTTGACAGTGCAGTATGCAGATTTATAGAGGAGTGACATTATTGACATTCTGGAGAAGGGATGCTGGACGTTGTCACACTTACTGAAACAGAGATACAGGAAGTTGACGGCGTAGCAGACAGACACACAGACAGTTGGTGGCTGAAGAGACGGTGGTGGGCCTGCTACGCTGGTCGCTGTCGCTAATATTACTGCTGCTTCCATCCAGCAGATTGGTGGCGTTTTGCTGGTAGCAACGACCACGAACCACTTTCGTCACTGTAACAAACACACACACACCAAATACAGTGTAGCCCAGCTATAAGAAAGTTATCGGCAGTGGAGAAAAAGTCTCTCTCTCATATATCCGGGGAAAATTACACGTAAAGTATAGAAGACGTCCTCTAGGAAGAAATACTCTCTTATAACCGGGGTTCTCTTATATCTGGGGTACACTGTAGTAGTAGGAGTTGTCGCGTGTGTGGGTGATAGTTGGTCAGAGAAGATTGTCTGTTGTGTCACTGACTGACATTTGCGCGTGGTAGAGTCCATTTGCTGAACGTGCTGCCTCCGCTGCTCTGTCAGGCGACTCTCCCTCAGCGCCACATTGGAGGCTTGCACGTGTGTCTGATTAGCTGACAAACAAACACACACACATAATCAGATACACACAAATACACAGATACACACACAGGTATACATACACAGATACACACGCACACAAATACACAGAGAAAACACACACACACACACACACACACACACACTGAAATACTAGTATGCTGGTGTCTGTCAGTATGTTGTGCTGTAATAAATGGTGTATTAGAGCACGTTGCCACACGCAATACCATACCATAATAGCACGTAATATTATACCATACAATACCATACCACACAATACCACATCATGTAATACCATATTATATACCGACACATACCATGTAAGTCTTGTTCGTTCACTTTGACCGTGTCATGAGCCAGAAGGTGGCGCTTCGATGTTTGACCAATGGAAGCGTGAGCGATGACAGCAGAAGAACGTTCTCCACTCACTGACACACAAACACACACACACACACACACACACACACACATGGTAATAACTGAAAAGAGCACGTACAGCGAGCTGCACGGGACACACATGTGTGTGTTCATAAGCTGCGGCTTCTTCCCGTGTAGCAGCTGTCACTTGAGGACTTCAACCTGAGACCTCTAACCTCACTTGAGACAACATTGAAATAAAAGTATGATTCTAGGTATGGATGATGAAAGCGAAGATGACAGGCGGTACTGACCAACATGTTTGTGATATTCCTTGCTCTTCAGCTTGCTCGAGTTATCCTGCTCAATATTGACTTGCTGCTTGGACTTGCGACCCAACGTGATCTTGTTATAGCCAGCTGAAATCATGCATTCATACCTTGACAATCATGTGTGTATCACCATCCCTCGCGCTTCATTTGAGGCACACATCGACTGATGAGATAATACGACAAGTTTATTGTAGGAAAAATTACACCAGTGGTTCTCAACCTTTTTTTCTCTGATTCTCCACTTCTCAATGAGCCAGATATTCATTTTCCACACAACAGCGCTGATAAATTCAATAAATTCAGTTGTTACATCAAAGTAAATGTCAAGAGGTCATTAGTCAAACAAAAATCGACTAATTTGAATTGATTAAAACACACATTTGTCCTGTTCTGTCCGACCTTTCGCTTCCCACTCGGCAATTCTACCTTCCCCACCAGTGTGAATTCCTCACCGGTTGAGAACCACTGAAATAGAATGGGTGAAATTTATCACAAGATCGCTACAATCTTAATCATTTGCAAGTTTTCACTGTTATTTTAGCAAAAACTTAACAATCAAACTATATAGTCACGATCATCAACGTGTTAATTTTATATGCAATGCTTTAAAATGCAGCGAATGAAACGGACATGGAAATGACCGGTGCCACAAGAGCGAGGCACAAGTGAGACCTCACCTCGGACAAATGACTGATGTTTTTCATTGACAGAATGCTTGTCTTTCAACTTTTTCTCGGCCTCAACAGATTTGCCCTGTGTAGTCGATCTTTCTGCCGCTGCAGAAGCCTCTGTTGACGAGAAATTCTCTTAGATCAAAACGCAAACATACTCAAATTGTTGGTCGCTGAATGGATGAATGAATGAATGAATGGTTGTTGTTGGCTGGCCTAATTCTTAACTCAATCAATTGACTTCAGTATTGGGAAGAAAAAACGACTGCCTGGCATGAGGTGGATTGGAAATATGCGAGACGGTGATTTTCAGGAGCACCACAGTGAAAAAAATCCAACTGAAATATCTTCCAAGAACTCGTAATATTTGTTTCAAAAACTAGCACAATGATCCGTTGAGTGGAGCAATAATTTGGCTGATGAGTCTTGTGAATTTGCATAAGAACTGATACCTTGATGTGTTGAGCCTTGGCGCTTGGCTAGCGAGGTGTGTGTTGTGTGAGTGGTGGTGGAGTTGCGAGCACTGGAGGCCCGCAGCGAGCGAGAATCTCCGCTGTTCCTACGTTCCAAGTGACGTGACTGCGACAAGCTAGTCTCTTGGCGTCTGCGCACGCGACCAGAAAACCCCGACGATCTAGATACATTCACTGGCAGACGAGAACACGTGGAACCCCAGACACGCACACAAACAAGTGAATTTCCACCCTGCACACTTGCATCAACACACTCGCAAACTATACACCCAGATCTGGTTGTACGAAAACAAACGCTTTTAAGGCATTTTACTATCGATTTTTATGTTAATATCGCCGTCATAATTTTTCAACACAGAACGCGCGGGACTCACCGGTAAAAAACACACGCACACAGTACACAATATAGACATTCACGCAATTATTTCTACATCGATATTTTCGCAATATTTTCGTGCTTTTTCATAAATATACACATAAAAAGTGTGGAAACAAGCAGAAATTTGTGACATTTGAAATTGGCACACAGACACACACACACACATACACACACACACACACATTCACACACACACACTCACCCAGTTTGAAATCACTGGTTACAGGTTTCAATTTCAAATTTTCTCTTTTGGTTTCGTTCTTTAAGACAACCCACTTGTCCTTGGTCGGCTCATTGTCTGAAAACAATCACACACACACACATACACACACATACACACACATACAAACACACACACACACACACACACACAAACACATACACAAATCATCCCTGTCACAGACTCCGATACCTGCCAATATTTTTTCTTTTTTATAATAGTGTTTGTCCTTTAGATTATTGACTGTTTTTGTGTCGCTAAAATTAAAAATTTAATGTCGCTAAATTAAATTAAAACTTTCGCTAAATTGAAGCTAACACTTTTGTATAATTTATTACATATTAATCTCCAGGTGTGTTACACTTGTCTCTTCTTTGGATTGACGTTGTAAATAAAGCCTGCAATAATTAAAAATAATTGTCAAGAAAGCCCGATGCTTGGAGTGGAAATTACTGGTCACCTCGTTGTGGTTTGAGCAGCGACACCATGAAATACAGCGTGGCCGAGGGTTTGTGAGTGCTGCTGAACCGGGCCAGAGAAGAACCAAACACGCTGGGAGCACCCTCATGCAGTGCATACCCACACTCACAACCCTCACTGCCATTACACACACACACACAGACACACATGTTTAATATCAGAGACATGTAATATCAGAGACATGTAATATCATAGACAAGTAATATCATAGACAATAAATATCATAGACAAGTAATATCAGAGACACGTGATATCATAGACTGATGTTATATCAGTACTAACACGCCCAGCACGACGTATTTGAGACGTGGGCGTTTGCGACACGAGTTAATGCAGGTGGAGAGCACCGTGTTGCCCGACATCACCACCCATTCTGCCCGCTCTGGCTTGTGAGACAGCCACTGACACGAAAAATCAGCTATAATTGGCCAAAAACAAGCAATAAAAACGTTATTAAAGTTTCACAGGTAGATATGCTATCATGAGGTTATTGCAGGCTATGAAACACCACTTGTCACGCAAAATTTTAATATAATTATAAATATGGCATAATAACTGTTTTACACAATTTGTATAGAGCGGTCAAACACACTAATTCAACTGTACTGTGAGAAAGTGGATGAAGACAGAAGTGCCTGCGACAGAAGTGCCTGTGTTGCTTTCTTCCGGCCACTGTGTCTACTTGGAACACGTTGAAGCTTCTCGCAGAACAATTTTAAGAAATTCAAGGCCAAAGTAAATGAAATGCTACTGAAAGAGCGGAATTGACTGTTGAGTCTTATTAATTGTATATTTATTCATATTTATTGTTATTTATTCATATTTATTGTTATTTATTCATATATATTGTTATATATTCATATATATTGTTATTTATTCATATTTATTGTTATTTATTCATATTTATTGTTATTTATTCATATTTATTGTTATTAATTCATGCTTATTGTTATTTATTTTTCTATTTATTTATATTTATTCATATTTTACTCTCTATTTATTACTATTTATTATTGGTTGTTGTTATTTATTAAATTATACTTTTACTCAGTGTTGGCTGTTGTGGTTTATTGAATCATATTTATTGTTGTTGCTGTTTATTGAATCATATTTATTGTTGATGTTGTTTATTGAATCATATTTATTGGTGTTATTGTTTATTGAATCGTATATATTTGTGTTGTTGTTACTTATTGAATCATATTTATAATTATTGTTGGATGTTTCTTATTGAATCATATTTATTGTTCTTGATTGTTATTTATTACTTATTTATTAATATTTATTCTTATTTATTGATGGCTGTTATTTACTGAATCACATATTTATTGTTGATTGTTATTATTTATTGAGGAACGTGGGCGGAGTGACATTATGGATTGTTATCGGATGATGGTTTATTATTTATTGTTATTTATTTATTATTTTCTTTCCAACTCTCTTTCTAGACTTTTTTCTTTTCGAACTCTCTTTCTCTCTGAATCTTTTGGGCGCTTCCGGTACATGGGGCCACCTTAGGGTGGTAATAGTGCTTGCACTCTTCCCATGCTACTGGATTTGCCTGTAATTAATAATAATAATAATAATAATAGACAACTAGACAACTAGATATCTAGACAATCTATCCACCTAGATAATTAGATATCTAGATAATCTAGACAACTAGACATATAAACATCTAGACACCTAGACAATAGACAACTAGACTACTAGACAGTCCAGGTGGCCTTGGCTCTGGAAATAGTGAATGGCGACGTGAACAGAGACACTGGCGGTGATGAGCGAGTACAGTGACGAGCGCACTTACAATTGCTCGAGTAGGCGGCGTGCAGTGAGCGCCATGTCGAGACATCGAGAAGACTGGCTGGTTCAGGCCCATCCTCTCGGATCGCCTCACATCTGGACATTGCCTGATGCTGAATATCAGAGCTCATCTGGCCACACCGACAACCTGACCTGCACGTGAACACACACACACACACACACACACACACACACATACATAGACAGTGTGTGGCGGTGTTATACACAAGTATTGTCATCCTCGTCCTGGGTGTCCTGGTCGCAATGCAGCCAATCACAGTACACCAGTTAACTTGATAGAAGTGCGCGCAGTCCAACACGCTTATCTCGTGTTCATACACTCGCCTATTATTAATTATCATTCATTACAGGCAAATCTGGTGACATAGCAAGAGTGCAAGTAATATTGGTAATAATCTACTGGACTATATATATATAGAAGCCGATCAGTGGCGCATAAAGAGTGCAATTTTGGGAGGGGCTGAATCATGGGAGCGATCAGTCATGTACATGTATCACTATACAACGTCTTTGCGATAATGCTTATATCAAAAAATTCTACAGAAAACATTTTCTTGACCCTTTTCAGTGAATCTATTGGTTATGACGAATTGATGGAAACATTTTGGGGGGCTTCAGCCCCCTGACCCCCTGGATCCGCCAGTGAAGCCGATTGCGAATGATGCGCTGTTATAATTCAGCAGAAAATTGGACCACTTCTTCCCGTCACCTGTCCACGGCGAGCAAAGGAAATTTAAGCGCGAAACATCGTTGAAGACACGAGCCAATTGTCGTTTCTGATATTTGACCCCACTTTCTGGGAGATACGACACATTCCCACCCCTCAGGCACTGCACAACACACACACACACACAAACACACACACACACACACACACACACACACACACACACATGTTATCATTGTCATACAGTACAATATAAATGCAGTGGATAAAAAGTCTATCCAATATGCGGGGAAAATTACACGTAAAGTATAGAAGACGGGCCAGGAAGAAAGACTCTCTTATAACCGGGCTTCCATTAATATCCGGGTCTCATATATCCGGAATACAACTAGTAACATAGTGGAGTCATCAGTGACTAATCCGACCACCCCTGACATCACTGCAGTACAGAAGGTGACTAGAAGTCATCTTAGATGATTTAAAACGAAATCTGTTCAAGTAAGAATGAGTTACCTGGTAGCAGCAGCCATCTAGCAATATCACCAAAATATTATCACTTCATATCATGTACTCATTCGCAAAAAAGCATGAATTTCGCCAGGCTTACTTGGCTAAATTCAGGAATTAAAGATGCATTATCTACAAAGCAACCAACACATCACAACCACCAAAACCGCACAATTTTTTGACCAATTAGCGCCTGGGAGAGCAGAAATGCAAGGATATTTAATATTCTCATGTTATGAGTCCTGTAATAAGAACAAGACCAGATACAAGATAACAATATTCAACACCCAGCGGATATTTAACATTACAGGTAAGTTATTAATAGTCATAAAATCTAGTTCAAAGTTGACTGAGATTGTGGCGTGTGTCATCTATTATTCATCACGTTGCAACATTGATTAGTATTGTATAGTAACTGTACTCGGAAATGCACGCAATCGTACGTCATCATGTTTCTGCAACTAATCCACACAGCAACCAGTCATCGTGTGTTCGCTCTTTCACACTTTCTCTTTCCACAAAACAATACGTCATCCACACACATACATACATACACACACATATATACTGTAAATCTTCACAGAATTGTATATGACATCAAGCGCTGTATATTATATAAATGGATGTGTTGATAATTTTGTAACGAATCTGGCAAGTGCAACTGTTCGTGTTCTGCGTGTTCTGCTCATCAATATATATTCATCGTTTTTGGTAGTGTCTTGGTTCCACAGGAACTAAACCGAGAGGTACACTACAAGATTAATTGAAAACATCAAGAAAACATTACCGTTGATGAATCCTTTTTTATCGAGCAGCAAATAACCCTGTCCTCCCGCCACACCTCTCTGTTGCTGCTTGATCCATTCTCGAACAGAAAACTCACTGGATGAATTGTTTTTTCGCAAACTTCCACAACCGCAACCATCACTGAAACACAAACACACACATACACAAATTTAAACAAACACACACACACACACACACACACACAAACACACTTAGAAACACACACAAACACAAACAAACACACACACACACACACGTACAAATAAGCACACACACACAAACGTACAAATACACATACACACACACATACGTACAGATACACATACACACACACACACACACACAAGCACATACACACACCGGCGTGATGGGGGAGCCCCTGGACGCTCCTGGGCGCAGGAGTCAAGCTCCTGGGCGAAAGAATCAGCGAGCGTTCAGGGGAGCCGCGAGAGACGGCCTGACGACGGCTCTAGCGAATAAGCCTGGCCGTCATTCGTGGCAACGCCGCCTCCATTGTATTATAGTGTTGCTAATATGTGTACACGTTTGTAAATATAGTTGTTTGTTGGAAAAAAAAGAAAAAAACACACACATAGGTACAAATACGCACGCACATACACAAACACACACACACATACGTACAAATACGCACACATACACAAGCAAATTAATGCATAAGAGAATGGTAGGCAAGAATGGCACCATCCTGCATTTTGAAATTGCAAAAATAACTATTTTATTCAAAGCAGAATTCACAATTTAAGCTACAATTAACTAGGAAATTTTATTTCACATCCTAGAAGAATATTACGACAGAAAACGGTGTCATTCTACCACGATAACACGGTGTCATTGAGTCTGCTCGCATTTTGCAAGATAATACACGCAAATTA
>OU696574.1:10526086-10528586 GCA_916048095.2 Sacculina carcini
ACCTCTGTTATAATGGTGCATTATATATAACGGGGGCCCCAAGTATTGCCTTCGGGGATGGGTCCCATGAGACCTGGCCCCGCCGGTTCTGAGTGTACGTATAACGCACATCGACTCTAGCAAGCACACTTAATGCATGCTTGAATTTGAATGAGCACATGATATGAGCAACATGTCTAACACATCATGTCATGTCTGCGCAACACTGGCCAAATTAACCAATGAATTAACATTATCAGTTAACTGAACGAAATTGTCGATTAAACTTGATAGATGTGTTTGTGTGTGTGTATGTTTGTGTGTGTGTGTGTGTATGTGTTCTTAGTGGATCGCCAAATGGCGTAATATCTCAAATGTTCGCCTTAACTTCACCAATTCAGCAATAATTCATATTTGTATCGATATTGGAACACATTTTTGTTTACGATGCATAAATAATTGCCGATAATTGTTTGACATTTGTTCTATATGTTATTTGATTATATTGGCCGCATATATGGCGCGGTCTGTACATACACTTATCATTAACAAAAATATACGGTGAAATTTGAAAAAATTTAAAATATATAAACATAGGAATTGCATTTTCTTTAAAAATAATTATATTTACGCACTAACATTTGATAATAATTATTTTTAAGATATCAAAAATTTAAATTTTGGCCAAGTGTTAGCGCTTGTCTTGGTCTTGAATAAATCTCAAGTTATACGACAACAAAATGGCAAAACATTGACGTAATTTCTGATGCCAAATTAAGATGTCCAGTGATTTCAAAAGTTCTTCACAACCTCAAAATAGGTTAATAAGACTGCACAAAAAAATGTGCAGTTTACTCACTGGGAGAATGAAACAGAAATGAGAAGAGAACAGATATAAGACAATAAATTAAAAATAACGAACGAAAAACAATTGGAGAAGAATGAAGCGAATGAGAGAAGGAGTTGCGTGGTTCACCGTGTTCTCCTGGCTGATTATTAGCAGCCATTGAAACAGCTCCACCTTCACGACAACAAAACACACCTGAATCAAAGAGATATCAAAGAAAAACACTGTTCTCACTCATACGACACAGTCAATGACAAAATAACTCAACATTTTTTCAAACAATGCTATTATTATATTAAAAATCATGTTAAAATGCTCACAATTGAATTTGTGTAATAAATAAATTAATAAGCGTTTGACAGCAGAGTAATGCTCAATTAAAAGTGAAATAATTATTGTTCTAATGTAGATAAAAGATGCTGACTTACACATCAGCACAACAATTGTCCTCCAAGCTGCCATCTTCATGCTCCTGGCCAGATTTGATTCGCTTCTTCTACAAACTGACTAAACGACTGTCTAATCAGTAATTTTACACGGCGACAACGCAAAACAGGTGCAGCATTTTCAGATGAGTCTGCAACAGTGGGCTTCACATGTGCGCGATAGAAGAGCCGGTAGTTGAGTATACCTCAGTCAAGCAAATAAATGTCACAATACACACGCACAATTTCACCACATCACTTATAATGTCATTATGCTGTTAAAACGTACAAATTGACACACACACGCACACACAGATAAACACACAGATAAAGTGTGTGTGTGTGTGTGTGCGTACATGCACACATGTTAAATTGACGACCTAATTCAACAGCCTGACTCATAATTAAGAGGTATTTTAATGATAAAAAATCACCAAAATATCAATTATGGTTCGGTTCAGTTAGTTTCGCTCTTTGTCGATTACAGGATTATTTTACACATTTTACGAAGAATATTTTGTTGCCCGCCAGACTTGAAGAGCTGGGTGCGCCTCTGCGATACGTCCTTGTTACAAATTCTCTACAGACAGCATAATCTACCGCAAAACAATGAAAATGCAACACAAGTTCAATTTTCCGTCGAGTGCAATTGAAACTGGTATGCAATGCGCAATGGTGAAATATTCAAATTGATGTGTACTTGTTACGAACACATGATGGATATGCGTTCGTTCAGAGCTGGGTATTCCGCAAGCATAATTCGCAAATCTTATGCGTGCAAGTTTGAAGACTAGAAACGTATTCGCGGATTTGCCGAATTCCAATTCCTACAACCATTTCAATTCATGACAAAATCAATTTCATTTTTAGCCAATAAATTGAGATTACTCACCATTCTTGTGGGCGAAAATGGAGCATATTATTGAGAAGCTCATGATAGCAATTTGTTACCATTGCTTCAAATTCGACAAAATCATTACATTTCCTGCAGCACAATAAAGTTCATGTGAAAAAGATTCAACGCACACACACTGACACACACACTGACACACACTGACACACACTGACACATTGACACACACACACACTGATACACACAAACACACACACACTGACACATTGACACACACTGACACATTGACACACACACACTGACACACACACACACACACACACACACACACTGACACACATACACACACAAACTGACACACACACACACACTGACACACTGACACATTGACACACA
>OU696574.1:10533586-10558586 GCA_916048095.2 Sacculina carcini
GTTGGATTTTAATACACATTGAGTTTAACTACTAGGCTGGGGGTATGAATATGCAAGTATACCCCCCGAGAACCCTGCTGAGTTCAGTTCATTGGGTATAATATCATCAAAACTGGCATAGCAAAAAATAACAATACATGAAAAATGTATAAATATGTGAAAAATTATACTTTACGCAATATACTTTTCATTGAGGTATGTGTGTTGTAATTGAATAGTCCGAAAATGGTTGAGGGTCCCATGCAATTAACCAACTGAGTGAACTTTGAACACACTGATGCATGATGGCTGTCATTCCTCGACACAAATCTACACGCTTGCACATAACTATCAAAATTTATCACTCACAAGCGAGTTAGCATTCGACTACACCATACAACAGTCCTGTTATGCGTGTATAGAGGTGTGAAGTGACTTCAACACATGTGATGTGCTTACAGATCAGAAAAGGCGTGGACCAAATGGCGCATCAGTTGATGCTACTGTCAAAGACATCCGAACCATAGACCCGTCTTCACTGCCCACTCAATAATATATGCCAATATATCGTTCCTCTGTGTATTACATATATTCGAATATATATACCAATTATATATTCTAAAAATATTATCCATTGCTCTTCAATGTTTTTGGTTACTTGCGCCGATATTTCGCAGTAGTTGGCCAATATTTTGTGACGTTTCGGATCATTTGGTCAAATTAGTGGCAATGTTTTGTGTGTGCGGTGTCGTCATTTTATGGACTTGATATTAGTACATTTCGGTGAATCGCCGAATTATGAACAATTCGTGCTTAGTGGTTCATTATTGCGACGAACTATGGTGATTACTTGTAGCTGAATGCAGTTGGAATATTGTTGTTTGTTTGTTGCAACATCGCCACTTTTGTCTCAATAAACTGCTGTTGACGTGTTTGCTCGAATTAAGCTAGTATTTTTTCATAACTTGATAGAAGAAACTCATAAAACGAATGAAAAACCAAAGACTATTCAAGCTCGACCATCTTAGAAGATGTGAACACTATTGGATTGATAAGGATATCATATCTGTGGGGAGAATTTCAACTGGAACCCAGGATCCTGAAAGAATTGCACTTCCGCGGGGTGCAAACACGTGGGGTAAGCTCATTCTACTGTAAATTCGACTGGGGTAACATCCAACAAACTTACCCCAGTTATGCCGTAGATAAACTGAGACTTTAACAAAAAAAGTGAATTAAACACAAAATATTTTTGATCAGCTTTATTTATTGGTTGCGAGCAAAATAGACAATGCAGACAATTTTGGAATGTAGAAACACAGCAATATGGAAGATAGGGAACACTCAAACAGATAAAACAAACAGTCAGATAAAATGGGAAACAAATAGAACACACACACATACACAATCAGTCTTATATTAATCAACGCTACAATATTTACACTGCTTTTGCAATAAAAATAGCCCAATAAAAATACTGAAAACAATATAAAAATAACCGATAGTGGACTATGAAAGTTTAACTAATTCGGCTAAGGATAAAAAATATTAATCTGACATTAAAAACCACACGCTCACCAAATATAAATATATAAATAATTTCAAAGACAAATTTCAATAAAAGACTAATAAAACAACATCAAATAAGAAATTCAGAAATTTCAGTTCGAAATTCGGTCGTCCCAGCATTTTGATAAGTTTCATTTAAAGGTTAGACTTCATGCGAAAAAAACGCTCAAACCCAATAAAACTGTGTAAATTCGAGAATTCAGCAGCAAGCGACTGTAGAATCAAATACAAATAGAAAAATCGCGCGAGTGAAATCAGACGACCGGCTGCCAATGACGCTTCCATTCTCGTTCAAACTCCAGCGCCAAAATCTCGGCGCCTCTTTTTCTCGTCAGACCAGTTTCCTCAAGACTCAGCTCACACATCTGCATGCTATCCTTACCTACACATACACACACAGACACACATGCACACACTCAAGCACAAGAGTCATACACAAACACACACACAAAACAGACATGCACACATAAGCACAAACAAACATTCACACTTACAAACACACACACACACACATACACACTGACACACACACATTACATTACATTACATTACATTAAGACATTTATATCGCGCTTTTCACCCGAGGGTCTCAAAAGCGCTCACACACACACACACACACACACACACACACACACACACACACACACACTCAAGCACAAGAGTCATACACATACACAATCACGAACATACACAATCACCTACATACACACACACACACACACACACACACAAAAGAAACAAGTACATATACGCACAAACACAAACATACACTCACGTTTACATACTCAGAAACACAAAAATACACACGCACACACACATACATATTGGATAAGATAGTACAGCAGACATAAAGCACATAAGACAACACAACATACAACACATTAAGACAACACAGCAGGCATACAACGATATACACTCAGATTGACAAATCACAACACAAATGACACACAAATACAAACCAGAAAACACAACATAACAGACACAAAAAGACATACACTAAAACAAATAGACAGAGAACACAACACATCAGACACACAAACACAGATAACAGAGCTCAACACAACAACACACAGAGAGCATACAATAGAGAAACATACATACACAAGAACGGAAAACACACGCATGAAGCACATACACATAGAAGACAGAATTAGGAAACAATCAGACCTTATATTCAGTACTAATATATACAATATTATTAAGACAGTAGACACACACACACACACACACTGACACACACACACACACACACTGACACACACACTGACACCAGGCCCACTTATCACAGTCGGCATGATATTTGACACCGGGCCAGCCAACTAGCACTCGACAGCTAGCTTCCACACTACAAGTCCTCAACAAGCGCCCGCCACCACATTAACAACAACACACCCAATTTGTATCAAATTTCAGTTATTTCCTGCACGCTAATCATATTTCTGTGTGTGTGTATGTGTGTGTGTATATGTGTGATATAAAAATGGCATGTGATGGCAGTGGCGGCGCCAGGATTTTCCGCTGGGGGGCTGGGGAACAAGATGCACGGGCCTGCAGAAACGTAACCTGGCGATGGATATTGTCATTTTGATTGAAAATAATCCTCATCATAGACCAAATGTAGGAATTGACGTTCTTACACACAGACCAAACCATTATCCACTCGCATGGGGAGGGGGGGGGGGTTCACCCTGCCAAGCTCCCCTCTTGATGCCGCCACTGCGAGGTGGGAATCAGCGCGTGCGATCAATATACACAGATCACCGACACGATCATATATCAGCAATGGCTTGTTAGTCAGTCGATTCAACTGCGTGTTTGTGTAAACCAGCACCAGTTTGCCGTTTGTCCAACTACAACTTGCTATGCATTCTCCGGGGAAATTAGCCGCCACTTTGACACGGCATATTGAAAGACAAACAGATACGCCAGTATCTGGTGGCTTGCTGATGTATTTGTGTGTGTGTGTGGGCCGGTCAGTGGAGACCGCTCAATAATAATACTAATAATAATGATAATAATAAGCAGAGTCAGCTTGATGAAACCAAACACCAGTGATATGCGCGTACTGGCGCGTGCAATGTCGAGTGTGAAACAAAGCTGGTTACCAGCACACCCTCACACTCACTAGTGAATAAGACAGAGCAGGCAGAGGAGAGGAGCAAGTGAGCACGTACCTGCAGTGAGCAGCACGGCAGAGCGGTGAGGATGCACCTCCATTTGCCTCATGATCCACTGGCCGTTGAAGTGAGCGTACCACCAGCCTCGAGCCTGCTGGTTGCCTGCTCCTCCGCTAACACCGGGACGCACGAACGGGATGCGGAAGTATCGGTCGGTGGGGGGTGAATGACCCCCCGCACCCACAGGAGCGGCAGTGGCGCATTTAACTCCGCCAGCACTGGTGGAGCAGGCCGACTGGATCATCCAGTTTGGCGCGCGCTGGTCTTCCTCCATGACCGCGTCCTGTCCTCCCTTCTCGCCGCCCACCACCGCTACACCACCGCCGCCACCGTTCAGGCGCCTATTATTAGCCTTCCACGAGTGGTAAACCTTAAGGCGACGGTGAAACTCGGCACGACACGCCTCAACACACACACACACACACACACACAAATATACAAGACTTGCACATAATCGTGTATGTCAGAGGTTCTTAACCTGGGCTGCTTGTACACCTAGTGAAGAATTATAGGAACTATATGTTGTTACCTATGTTTCATATTTGTAGCTGGGGAAACATTATTTTTCTTAAAGGAACTGTCGGAATGAATATTGAATAAAACACTTTCTCTATCACGTCGCTGGTATATTCAACCTTTTAATATAGCTATCAGGAATCGAGGGAGCGCGAGAACTGAGTGAAAAATTGGAAAAAAATGCGACCAATGAAAATTGTTAAGAAACACTTATTTATGCAGCTGATATGTGCGAGAAAGCTGGTGTTTCACTACTAAAACATTACATTGCAGCAGTGTGGTGCAATCGTCGTGCAACATGAGACATGTTGCAGTTGATATTGCACTGGTCTCACCTCGAGCAGCTGAATATCACAACTGGTGTTGATAATATCTCGCAGCTCGGAATATTTCCAAGAACAAAGCTCGTGCTTTTTGCCCACCGCAGACTCGGCTCTCTGTTGATTCACCAAACTCGAGCTAACACACACACACACACACACACACACATAAATATTGTATACACACACACATATACGAGAAAAACTCGCAGAGATATGTTACAAACAAACATCATATTTGATATCGACAAATGAACAAGCAAGTAAGGAGCAAAGCAGAAAGTAGATGAGTGATAGAATAGAGCCGGAGTGGTTGTTTTTGTGAACTATTAAACCAGTGGTACTCAACCTTTTCCTTGCCGTGGCCCCCTTAAACACAATGTGAGTCCTTGTGGCCCCCTCAGAAACCCCTTGTGGCTCCATACACACATGGATAGACGCGACTTCTCCATAAGATTAGCTCATGTAGGCCGGTGACTATTCCCACCGACAACCGAAACAACGCCACGACCGGAACACACGATTGAAATTCACAACATCGCCAATAATAATATAAACTATTAAATTGTCTCAACAAATGTTTCGTGGCCCGTGAGAAAATATGGTGGCCCCCCATTTTTTCATTTGGTCCTAGGGCCCTCAGAAAATTCCCGTGGCCCACGTTGATAAACAATGTATTAAACAACCATCTAACAGGCTACAAATGCCACTTCTCAACGCGCGATCATTTGATAACATAATGAATTCACTGACGCTACACAGTGGCTGTCATTTCGACGAGGTTTTTGCGAGAAATGTTTGATAGTCGTGTGTGTGATTGCGACTGCAGTAATGAATGCATTAAACACAAGTTAGACCAGTGGTTCTCAACCATTTCCACTGTTCACATCCTTCTCAAATCAGCAGTCAGCTCTCGCAATCACTCACTTTTTGATAGCCATATAGAAAAGCTAAAAACACAAACGATGTTGAAGAGAATTAAGCAGAAAATACTTCAGAAAAAAAAAACAGTTTGAAATTTTTCACAGGAATCCTTTGAACCCCTCAGGAACCGGACACAAACACCCACGGTTAAGAGTTTCTGTGTTGGACACACCACAGGTCGTGTTGTAGACGCACACTCACCGTTTCAGTGGCTGTTGTTGTTGTTGTTGTTGTTGAGGCAGATCGACGCCGCCGGAGCGAGATTCATCGGCCAGACGCAGTGCCAGCTCGTAATCCCGGCGCTCCTGTTCCATCTGACACTGCTGCCGACGCTGTCACGCGCACATAAACACACACATTTGAGCGCAATCTGTCACTGACAGCGTGGTGTAGTGGTACAGTACGTGACTTCAGGGCGAGAGATCACGAGTTCAAAACTGGACGAGGGAAAATTTCACGGGATGTTAGATAAAAGGTACAATAAAAGGCGTGTGCTAAACAGAAGTGAATCCAACCAACAGGCAAATAAATGAACTACACCAAGACAAGACAGACTGTGATGGGCGGACATCACCGACATTAATTATGACTCACTGACATTAATCATTACTCACTGACATCAATCATGACTGACTGACATCAATCATAACTCACTGACATCAATCATGACTCACTGACATTAATCATGACTCACTGACATTAATCATGACTCACTGACATTAATCATGACTCACTGACATTAATCATAACTCACTGACATCAATCATTACTCACTGACATTAATGATTACTCACTGACATTAATCATGACTCACTGACATCAATCATGACTCACTGACATCAATCATTACTCACTGACATCAATCATAACTCACTGACATCAATCAAAACTCACTGACATCAATCATGACTCACTGACATCAATCATAACTCACTGACATCAATCATAACTCACTGACATCAATCATGACTGACTGACATTAATCATGACTCACTGACATCAATCATAACTCACTGACATCAATCATAACTCACTGACATCAATCATAACTCACTGACACCAATCATGACTGACTGACATTAATCATGACTCACTGACATTAATCATGACTCACTGACATCAATCATAACTCACTGACATCAATCATAACTCACTGACATTAATCATGACTCACTGATACCAATCATGACTGACTGACATTAATCATGACTCACTGACATTAATCATGACTCACTGACATCAATCATAACTCACTGACATTAATCATAACTCACTGACATTAATCATAACTCACTGACATCAATCATAACTCACTGACACCAATCATAACTCACTGACACCAATCATAACTCACTCACACCAATCATAAGTCACTGACATCAATCATAACTCACTGACATCAATCATAACTCACTGACACCAATCATAACTCACTGACATCAATCATAACTCAATGACATCAATCATGACTGACTGACATCAATCATAACTCACTGACATCAATCATGACTCACTGACATCAATCATAGCTCACTGACACCAATCATAACTCACTGACATCAATCATAACTCACTGACACCAATCATAACTCACTGACATCAATCATATCTCACTGACATCAATCATAACTCACTGACACCAATCATAACTCCCTGACATCAATCATAACTCACTGACACCAATCATGACTCACCTGAACGTCTGTGTCGGTCAGACTGAGATTGTGCAGTGAAGCCTGGTCGACGTGCACTTGTTCGTCATGTCGACGACGTTGTTCCAACTCTTGTCTCTGCTGCTTCACCAACTGTTCCTGCTGTTGTTGGCGCTGCTGCTCGAGCGCTCGCTCCTCCTCCTCGTGCATCTTTTGTTGCAGAGCCTGCAATCTGGCCTGTTCCTGCTGGGCCTCACGTTGGCGAGACAGCTGATTCTGCAGTTGTGTCAGTCCGTCGGTCAGCGCTGTCGATAGCTCACTCACTAGCAAGTCGGTCTGCCTCACACCAAACATCCGCTCACATCACATCTCACCTCACACATCCACCACATCCATAGCAATGCTGTCTAATAATCATTTGACAATGTGTTACAAATAAGCAGCAATTCCCAAAGATAAATAAAAATATACACACGAGCTATTCATGTGTTGTGTCATGCATTCTGGGGAGGTGGCCCTCTCTAATACGTCTTCCGTTCTTGTGGCGTCATAGCGTGGAGAGGGTTGGTTCTGCGGTGGCAGCGAGCTGCACGGGACACACCTGTGTGTGTTCATAAGCTTCGGCTTCTTCCCGTGTAGCAGCTGGCACTTGAGGCTTTTAACCTTGACACTTTTTTAACACAGAAAATGTCAAACCTGTTGTCGAGACATTTGTTCGTTGCGCATGCGCACAATGAGAGTGTCGGTGGCAGAGTTTAGTTGCGCCACTTGCCGCTGAGAGGCGCTGCTGTCACCCTTCATCATTGCGACAATTTCTGTCATTTTGGTCAGTACTGAACGCATTGCAGACACCTGCAATAAACCATGCATAAAACAGTTGAGAAAAAGACAAGCTAAGTAATGATAGCACACAAAATTAATAAAACAATAGATAATGTCCAATAAATACTTACTTAAATAGATAATTTAAAAAAAACACAAATTCTCATCAAAAGTTTGAAATTATTCAGTTATACTATACTGCATAATATGAATAAATTATAATAAAGCTCATTTTTTATTATATTTTTAATTTATTATTAAAGCTCGAGCTGTCAAGCTGTCTCCTTGTCAATATCCAGCTTTATCCAACCTCTCTTTGAATTTCCCAATACACTCACTATTTGTGTACTCAAGCCGTTCCATGCGTCCACACACACACACACACACACACACACACACACACACACACACACACACACACACACACACACACACACACACACACACACACACACACACACACACTACAAGGGAAGCTGTGAACAATTTCACATTGCTAACACACCTCGTCTTTTGCAGTTTACTGTCATGACCTCTTCTATCTGATCCTGATCCCACACTAAGCAATCCTCTCTGTCAATCTTCTCCATTCCGATCTTTCTTATACACGTGAATGAGAGAGAGAGAAAGACACACACACACACACACACACAATCAGTGAGCACCTTGGCGATGGCGCGGTATCTGTGCTGATGGCGTTTCCTGGCGAGCATGCCGCGAGTGTGTGCCTGCAGCAGCACGAGATGGGCGCGCCGGTACAGAATCTTGTTGTTGAGCTTGATGACGGCCAGCGAGCACCACTGTGCCTGCTTCCACCGACTCACCAGCAACCAGTGTCTGACACGAGCCACCAACGAGGCCAAATGAGCCGCGTCACTACGCATCAACTGGTCAAATTCGGCAAACTTGCCCGGCCGGAAGAAGACGCGAGTCAAGCCGAACCGAAAATCAGTATCACTCAGACCGAGCGCTCGAAACAACATCTAACTCACACACACACATATAGACACACACATGCGGTGAAGTTTGTGTGTGAGTGATACTTCAACACTGGAAACAGACGACACCAATGAACATGCATGGTAAGTCCAGCATTTGAATCATCACACACAGAAAACACATCAGCAGAAGCACACACACACACACACACACACACACAAATACAAATACACACAAATACAAATACACACAAATTGACACACACGCACACACACATATATAATAGTTGAGTTGAGAGAAGAAAGACACGAGAGTTGAGAGAGGAAAGACACGAGAGTTGAGAGAGGAAAGACACGAGAGTGCATGCACCTTGCAGAAGAGTCTGGGATCGAGTCGAGCCAGAGGAGGAGGCAGGTGTCGCGAGTACATGTTGTACAGCTCGTTGAAGGCGGCACGAGACGGGAATCCTTGTTGCATCAGTTGCAACACGCTGGTCATGCCCGAACACTGCAGTTGAGACAAGATCGAGCCTCCCTCGAACACAGCCTCCACCATGCTGTCGTTGGGCTTGATACAGCGCACGAAACTGGTGCCCTGGCAGCAGTACCACACACTACACTAGAACTTAAACGGCAACGAGCCTAGTTCCTAACATGTGCGAGCATTCCTGTGGAAAATTAAAGAAAATATATGCTTTATCAATACTTTACACCATTTCCTAGAAAAAAACTTAAAAGAAAAGGAAACTGAAAATAAATTGGAGCTGTATGAATGAACATGAATAATGAATGAAAAGTTTTGCTAATGCGTCATTTGTATTTTACTTTTTTCATCATATAGCTATCAATAATCCAGGGAGTGTGATAACTGACTGTTGATTTCAAAAACGTGCGAATAGTGAATAAAGTTAAGAAACATTGAAGCTGCCCACATCACCAATATCACAATGGACAACGCAAATCCTGCCGACACACACACACACACACACAACAGCTCACACGAAGGCAACTGACACTGGTCGAAACCGTGCCGTGCCAGCTCTCTCTTTGTCACTGGCAATAAACACAACTGGCAATAAACAACAACAATAACTCGTGACAAACAGCATCGTGCACCACTGACCGTCGAATTGAGTTTCTCCATGAGATGTGTCAGTTGCTCCTTGAACTTGGAACCCACCGAATTCTGCGCCAGCTTGCGTGAGTTGCCAGTTCGTCTGCAGCCAACGGAACACAGAACAAGAGCACCAGGACGTGTCACAATCAACTGGCTAAAGGTTAAAGGAAAGCTCAAGTGGCAGCTGCTACACGGGAAGAAACCGAAGCTTATGAACACACACAGGTGTACCCCGTGCAGCTCGCTGCCACCTCAGAGCCGACCCTCTCCACGCTATGACGCCACAAGAACGGAAGATGTATTAGAGAGGGCCACCTCCCCAGAATGCATGACACAACACATGACTGATATCTGGTACCATTTTACTGCTGGGTGGACAGGGACTGTTGGATTATAGAATTCCCCAAAGAAATTCTCCGACGCCGGGTTTCGAACCACATACCTCCCGCTTGTGAGGCGGGTGTTCTACCACTACACCACGGAGTCCAACAAAGCTAGAAATCACTGACCAGTTACAATATGACTGCGCCAGCAATATTGACCGATATATTCAAGAATCTGATCATTTCTACGCCGTACATGCCAAACTAAGCATCCTTGCGACCCCGACTTTGTGTGTGTGAGTGTGTGTGTGTTTTGACTGACGAGACACCGTTGGATTTTGACGCGCTGGTCCTGGAGAACAGTCCCTGGAGAAAGCGGTTGCGAGACTCGTGAAGCAGACCTTCTAGCGAGTCATGCAGAGCGTCATTGTTCTTCTCCAGAAACTTGGCCTGAACCAGACAATAACAGCAGACAATGATAGTTAACACACAACACTCATAACCCCGCGTTCAATTACCTGACTGTGCGGTGACTTGTGGACAGGCCAGTAATCGAAAACTGTTGTTTGCTCATTCACAGAATGATAGCAGATGTGACACACGGGTTCATGCTTCCTAGGCAGGTGAATCTTGATTTTCTGCTTTTGACGTCGCAGTCGGTCCTGTAGTGGCGGTGAGTCACACTGGTTGTTATCATGCTACTGATAAGTTAACACCTGCTTCTTGTGTGTGATGGCTACTAATTGCTACCTTTCATCTTAAATCGTCCAGAAATTTGACGCAGATCTCAAACATAACCTACAAACAATATCACAACATTAACACAAAATAGACCACATCACAACCTAGCAATTAAGACGTCAGGTGTGCGCGAGCTGCAGGTACAGTGTACTAGAAGTCAGGTGGTAGAATGTGGCGTGGTGGGGCGGCGCTACTCACCGTGTGATAGCACACAGCACCGGCGAAATGTCGCACCAGAAAGCCCTCATCGTCGCGAATTTCGCGGTGATCTCGCAGCTTGGACTTGCGAGGCAGCGCTAGACGGAATTTGTCGCCGCAGCCCGCATGCACTGCCTGTGTGAAGTGAGTGAATGAAGGTCTGGGCAGTTTCGCCTCCTCGTCCAGCAAGTACAATATACCGCCTCGGGTCTCAATCAACTCTGATCACACACAAACACACATTAAATTGCATTTACATTGGGATGAGGTTTGTCACGCGCCTTACACCGAGGTATCTCAAGCACTCACTACATAAATAGATACATTAATACACAAATAAATCAGTAATAGATGAATTACATTAGTAGCAGAGACAATAAGTAAAGAAGCACTGAGAAAGGCACAATACGCATGACATATACAAAATAAAGTGAACACAAGATAGAGATAAATAATACATGATAGACATAGCATATGAACTAATGGAAAAGTCGATAAGAAGCATTGGTATAAGACACAGTGGTGTTCAGAAAAAACAATAGAAACAATATCACAAACACACACTTACGAGCTTATATACTGCACAAGTACTAGCGACAACAGCTTCTGATATTGCTCGTCCATAAAGATCACCCCCACAATTGCCTCAAGCAAAATGTCCAAACACACGCACAAAAATAAATAAATCAATAAAATATCAGCATATAAAACATACTACCACACGAATATACTGAAATATAAATACACATACATACACACACATTCATAAACAGACACACACCCACACTCTCACACACATTCACACTCTCACTCACACACATTCACTCTATCTCTATCTCTCTCTCTCACACACACATACACACAGACACACTCTCTCTCTCTCTCACACTCACCAATGGCATCCTGGTTGTCCACGTAGTTGATGTGCTTCACATCCAAGCCTTCTTTGTCGTACAAAACCTGTTCGTCTTTGAGAATGCGCTGGTTGAAAAACTGCTGCAATTTCTCATTGCAATAGTTGATGCAAAATTGCTCGAAACTGTTGACGGTAAAGTATTCTGTCATATCGCCACACACACACACACACACACACCGATACACACCGACACACATAATATTCTGTCATATCGCCACACACCGACACACATACAAACACAGACAAAACAACACACATACACAAACACACACACACACACACACACATAAGACAACACAAACACACAGACAGTAAATATTGCTGGCAGATTGACAGTGATCGAGACAGTAATTGACAGTGATCGAGACAGTAATTGACAGTGATCGAGACAGTAATTGACAGTGATCGAGACAGTAATTGACAGTGATCGAGACAGTAATTGACAGTGATCGAGACAGTAATTGACAGTGATCGAGACAGTAATTGACAGTGATCGAGACAGTAATTGACAGTGATCGAGACAGTAATTGACAGTGATCGAGACAGTAATTGACAGTGATCGAGACAGTAATTGACAGTGATCGAGACAGTAATTGACAGTGATCGAGACAGTAATTGACAGTGATCGAGGCAGTAATTGTCAGTGATCGAGACAGTAATTGACAGTGATCGAGGCAGTAATTCACAGTGATCGAGACAGTAATTGACAGTGATCGAGACAGTAATTGACAGTGATCGAGAAAGTAATTGACAGTGATCGAGACAGTAATTGACAGTGATCGAGACAGTAATTGACAGTGATTGAGACAGTAATTGACAGTGATCAAGACAGTAATTGACAGTGATCGAGATAGTAATTGACAGTGATCGAGACAGTAATTGACAGTGGTCGAGACAGTAATTGACAGTGATCGAGACAGTAATTGACAGTGATCGAGACAGTAATTGACAGTGATCGAGACAGTAATTGACAGTGATCGAGAAAGTAATTGACAGTGATCGAGACAGTAATTGACAGTGATCGAGACAGTAATTGACAGTGATTGAGACAGTAATTGACAGTGATCAAGACAGTAATTGACAGTGATCGAGATAGTAATTGACAGTGATCGAGACAGTAATTGACAGTGGTCGAGACAGTAATTGACAGTGATCGAGACAGTAATTGACAGTGATCGAGACAGTAATTGACAGTGATTGAGACAGTAATTGACAGTGATCGAGACAGTAATTGACAGTGATCGAGACAGTAATTGACAGTGATCAAGACAGTAATTGACAGTGATCGAGGCAGTAATTGTCAGTGATCGAGACAGTAATTGACAGTGATCGAGGCAGTAATTCACAGTGATCGAGACAGTAATTGACAGTGATCGAGACAGTAATTGACAGTGATCGAGAAAGTAATTGTCAGTGATCGAGACAGTAATTGACAGTGATCGAGGCAGTAATTCACAGTGATCGAGACAGTAATTGACAGTGATCGAGATAGTAATTGACAGTGATCAAGACAGTAATTGACAGTGATCGAGACAGTAATTGACAGTGATCGAGACAGTAATTGACAGTGATTGAGACAGTAATTGACAGTGATCAAGACAGTAATTGACAGTGATCGAGATAGTAATTGACAGTGATCGAGACAGTAATTGACAGTGGTCGAGACAGTAATTGACAGTGATCGAGACAGTAATTGACAGTGATCGAGACAGTAATTGACAGTGATTGAGACAGTAATTGAGACAGTAATTGACAGTGATCGAGACAGTAATTGACAGTGATCGAGACAGTAATTGACAGTGATTGAGACAGTAATTGACAGTGATCAAGACAGTAATTGACAGTGATCGAGATAGTAATTGACAGTGATCGAGACAGTAATTGACAGTGATCGAGACAGTAATTGACAGTGATCGAGATAGTAATTGACAGTGATCAAGACAGTAATTGAGACAGTAATTGACAGTGATCGAGACAGTAATTGACAGTGATCGAGACAGTAATTGACAGTGATCGAGGCAGTAATTGACAGTGATCGAGATAGTAATTGACAGTGATCGAGATAGTAATTGACAGTGATCGAGATAGTAATTGACAGTGATCAAGACAGTAATTGACAGTGATCGAGACAGTAATTGACAGTGATCGAGACAGTAATTGACAGTGATTGAGACAGTAATTGACAGTGATCAAGACAGTAATTGACAGTGATCGAGATAGTAATTGACAGTGATCGAGACAGTAATTGACAGTGATCGAGACAGTAATTGACAGTGATCGAGATAGTAATTGACAGTGATCAAGACAGTAATTGAGACAGTAATTGACAGTGATCGAGACAGTAATTGACAGTGATCGAGACAGTAATTGACAGTGGTCGAGACAGTAATTGACAGTGATCGAGACAGTAATTGACAGTGATCGAGACAGTAATTGACAGTGATCGAGACAGTAATTGACAGTGATCGAGAAAGTAATTGACAGTGATCGAGACAGTAATTGACAGTGATCGAGACAGTAATTGACAGTGATTGAGACAGTAATTGACAGTGATCAAGACAGTAATTGACAGTGATCGAGATAGTAATTGACAGTGATCGAGACAGTAATTGACAGTGATCGAGACAGTAATTGACAGTGATCGAGACAGTAATTGACAGTGATCGAGACAGTAATTGACAGTGATTGAGACAGTAATTGAGACAGTAATTGACAGTGATCGAGACAGTAATTGACAGTGATCGAGACAGTAATTGACAGTGATTGAGACAGTAATTGACAGTGATCAAGACAGTAATTGACAGTGATCGAGATAGTAATTGACAGTGATCGAGACAGTAATTGACAGTGATCGAGACAGTAATTGACAGTGATCGAGATAGTAATTGACAGTGATCAAGACAGTAATTGAGACAGTAATTGACAGTGATCGAGACAGTAATTGACAGTGATCGAGACAGTAATTGACAGTGATCGAGGCAGTAATTGACAGTGATCGAGATAGTAATTGACAGTGATCGAGACAGTAATTGACAGTGATCGAGACAGTAATTGACAGTGGTCGAGACAGTAATTGAGACAGTAATTGACAGTGATCGAGACAGTAATTGACAGTGATCGAGACAGTAATTGACAGTGATCGAGGCAGTAATTGACAGTGGTCGAGACAGTAATTGAGACAGTTATTGACAGTGATCGAGACAGTAATTGACAGTGATCGAGACAGTAATTGACAGTGATCGAGATAGTAATTGACAGTGATCGAGATAGTAATTGACAGTGATCGAGATAGTAATTGACAGTGATCGAGATAGTAATTGACAGTGATCAAGACAGTAATTGACAGTGATCGAGACAGTAATTGACAGTGATCGAGACAGTAATTGACAGTGATTGAGACAGTAATTGACAGTGATCAAGACAGTAATTGACAGTGATCGAGATAGTAATTGACAGTGATCGAGACAGTAATTGACAGTGATCGAGACAGTAATTGACAGTGATCGAGATAGTAATTGACAGTGATCAAGACAGTAATTGAGACAGTAATTGACAGTGATCGAGACAGTAATTGACAGTGATCGAGACAGTAATTGACAGTGGTCGAGACAGTAATTGACAGTGATCGAGACAGTAATTGACAGTGATCGAGACAGTAATTGACAGTGATTGAGACAGTAATTGAGACAGTAATTGACAGTGATCGAGACAGTAATTGACAGTGATCGAGACAGTAATTGACAGTGATCAAGACAGTAATTGACAGTGATCGAGATAGTAATTGACAGTGATCGAGACAGTAATTGACAGTGATCGAGACAGTAATTGACAGTGATCGAGATAGTAATTGACAGTGATCAAGACAGTAATTGAGACAGTAATTGACAGTGATCGAGACAGTAATTGACAGTGATCGAGACAGTAATTGACAGTGATCGAGACAGTAATTGACAGTGATCGAGGCAGTAATTGACAGTGATCGAGATAGTAATTGACAGTGATCGAGACAGTAATTGACAGTGATCGAGACAGTAATTGACAGTGGTCGAGACAGTAATTGAGACAGTAATTGACAGTGATCGAGACAGTAATTGACAGTGATCGAGACAGTAATTGACAGTGATCGAGGCAGTAATTGACAGTGGTCGAGACAGTAATTGAGACAGTAATTGACAGTGATTGAGACAGTAATTGAGACAGTAATTGACAGTGATCGAGACAGTAATTGACAGTGATCGAGACAGTAATTGACAGTGGTCGAGACAGTAATTGAGACAGTAATTGACAGTGATCGAGACAGTAATTGACAGTGATCGAGGCAGTAATTGACAGTGGTCGAGACAGTAATTGAGACAGTAATTGACAGTGATTGAGACAGTAATTGAGACAGTAATTGACAGTGATCGAGACAGTAATTGACAGTGATCGAGACAGTAATTGACAGTGATTGAGACAGTAATTGACAGTGATCGAGACAGTAATTGACAGTGATCGAGACAGTAATTGACAGTGATCAAGACAGTAATTGACAGTGATCGAGACAGTAATTGACAGTGATCGAGACAGTAATTGACAGTGATCGAGACAGTTATTGACAGTGATCGAGACAGTAATTGACAGTGATCGAGACAGTAATTGACAGTGATCGAGATAGTAATTGACAGTGATCGAGATAGTAATTGACAGTGATCGAGATAGTAATTGACAGTGATCGAGATAGTAATTGACAGTGATCGAGACAGTAATTGACAGTGATCGAGACAGTAATTGACAGTGATCGAGACAGTAATTGACAGTGATTGAGACAGTAATTGACAGTGATCAAGACAGTAATTGACAGTGATCGAGATAGTAATTGACAGTGATCGAGACAGTAATTGACAGTGATCGAGATAGTAATTGACAGTGATCGAGATAGTAATTGACAGTGATCGAGATAGTAATTGACAGTGATCGAGATAGTAATTGACAGTGATCAAGACAGTAATTGACAGTGATCGAGACAGTAATTGACAGTGATCGAGACAGTAATTGACAGTGATTGAGACAGTAATTGACAGTGATCAAGACAGTAATTGACAGTGATCGAGATAGTAATTGACAGTGATCGAGACAGTAATTGACAGTGATCGAGACAGTAATTGACAGTGATCGAGATAGTAATTGACAGTGATCAAGACAGTAATTGAGACAGTAATTGACAGTGATCGAGACAGTAATTGACAGTGATCGAGACAGTAATTGACAGTGATCGAGGCAGTAATTGACAGTGATCGAGATAGTAATTGACAGTGATCGAGACAGTAATTGACAGTGATCGAGACAGTAATTGACAGTGGTCGAGACAGTAATTGAGACAGTAATTGACAGTGATCGAGACAGTAATTGACAGTGATCGAGACAGTAATTGACAGTGATCGAGGCAGTAATTGACAGTGGTCGAGACAGTAATTGAGACAGTAATTGACAGTGATCGAGACAGTAATTGACAGTGATCGAGACAGTAATTGACAGTGATCGAGGCAGTAATTGACAGTGATCGAGACAGTAATTGAGACAGTAATTCACAGTGATCGAGACAGTAATTGACAGTGATCGAGACAGTAATTGACAGTGATCGAGATAGTAATTGACAGTGATCGAGATAGTAATTGACAGTGATCGAGACAGTAATTGACAGTGATCGAGGCAGTAATTGACAGTGATCGAGACAGTAATTGACAGTGATCGAGACAGTAATTGACAGTGATCGAGACAGTAATTGACAGTGATCGAGATAGTAATTGACAGTGATCGAGACAGTAATTGACAGTAATTGACAGTGATCGAGACAGTAATTGAGACAGTAATTGACAGTGATCGAGACAGTAATTGACAGTGATCGAGGCAGTAATTGACAGTGATTGAGACAGTAATTGACAGTGATCGAGACAGTAATTGACAGTGATCGAGACAGTAATTGACAGTGATCGAGACAGTAATTGACAGTGATCAAGACAGTAATTGAGACAGTGATCGAGACAGTAATTGACAGTGATCAAGACAGTAATTGACAGTGATCGAGGCAGTAATTGTCAGTGATCGAGACAGTAATTGACAGTGATCGAGGCAGTAATTCACAGTGATCGAGACAGTAATTGACAGTGATCGAGATAGTAATTGACAGTGATCGAGACAGTAATTGACAGTGATTGAGACAGTAATTGACAGTGATCGAGAAAGTAATTGACAGTGATCGAGACAGTAATTGACAGTGATCGAGACAGTAATTGACAGTGATTGAGACAGTAATTGACAGTGATCAAGACAGTAATTGAGACAGTAATTGACAGTGATCGAGACAGTAATTGACAGTGATCGAGACAGTAATTGACAGTGATCGAGACAGTAATTGACAGTGATCGAGACAGTAATTGACAGTGATCGAGATAGTAATTGACAGTGATCGAGATAGTAATTGACAGTGATCGAGGCAGTAATTGACAGTGATCGAGACAGTAATTGACAGTGATCGAGACAGTAATTGACAGTGATCGAGACAGTAATTGACAGTGATCGAGGCAGTAATTGACAGTGATCGAGACAGTAATTGACAGTGATCGAGACAGTGATTGACAGTGATCGAGACAGTAATTGACAGTGATCGAGATAGTAATTGACAGTGATCGAGACAGTAATTGACAGTGATCGAGATAGTAATTGACAGTGATCGAGACAGTAATTGACAGTGATCGAGACAGTAATTGACAGTGATCGAGACAGTAATTGACAGTGATCGAGACAGTAATTGACAGTGATCGAGACAGTAATTGACAGTAATTGAGACAGTAATTGACAGTGATCGAGATAGTAATTAACAGTGATCAAGACAGTAATTGACAGTGATCGAGACAGTAATTGACAGTGATCGAGACAGTAATTGACAGTGATCGAGATAGTAATTGACAGTGATCGAGATAGTAATTAACAGTGATCAAGACAGTAATTGACAGTGATCGAGACAGTAATTGACAGTGATCGAGGCAGTAATTGACAGTGATCGAGACAGTAATTGACAGTGATCGAGACAGTAATTGACAGTGATCGAGACGGCAATTGACAGGGATCGAGACAGTGATCGAGACAGTAATTGACAGTGATCGAGATAGTAATTGACAGTGATCGAGACAGTAATTGACAGTGATCGAGACGGCAATTGACAGGGATCGAGACAGTAATTGACAGTGATCGAGATAGTAATTGACAGTGATCGAGATAGTAATTGACAGTGATCGAGACAGTAATTGATAGTGATCGAGGCAGTAATTGACAGTGATCGAGACAGTAATTGACAGTGATTGAGACAGTAATTGACAGTGATCGAGACAGTAATTGACAGTGATCGAGATAGTAATTGACAGTGATCGAGACAGTAATTGACAGTGATCGAGACAGTAATTGACAGTGATCGAGGCAGTAATTGACAGTGATCGAGACAGTAATTGACAGTGATCGAGACAGTAATTGACAGTGATCGAGACAGTAATTGACAGTGATCGAGGCAGTAATTGACAGTGATCGAGACAGTAATTGACAGTGATCGAGACAGTAATTGACAGTGATCGAGACAGTAATTGACAGTGATCGAGGCAGTAATTGACAGTGATCGAGACAGTAATTGGCAGTGATCGAGACAGTAATTGACAGTGATCAAGACAGTAATTGACAGTGATCGAGACAGTAATTGACAGTGATCGAGACAGTAATTGACAGAGATCGAGGCAGCTGACCGAAGCCGGCAATATCGAGAACTCCGATATAGTGAAGTGACGAGCTGAACGGGATACTGCCGTTGATGCAGTTGACAATGTAGTCGAACAGGCGAGAGTACAGACCCTTGGCCAGGGCGTCACGAGCACTACTGGCCTCATGTACCTTCAGTGGCACCCTGCACGCTCCAGCACACACACACACACAAACACATACACACATGCTAATAACCGCGATACATCTAGCATCGACCTAATGAACGATAAACGTGTAAATAAATGAATTAACTTTAGGTTTCACTAATTATTATAATAAGGAAAATAATTTAAATCAAACCACTGATAGTTGAAACTATCAAAGTGAAGAAAAAACTACCTAAAAATACAATATCAATATTGCAATACGAATTTGAATATTGCTGATAAGAACGTGAGATGGTGAATTGTGTAGGAATTGGCAGAATTTAGAATTTAATTAGGAATTTTACTGTCTGTCTGTGTGTGTGTCAGCGTGTGTGTGTCAGTGTATCAATGTGTGTGTGTGTGTGTGTCAGTGTATCAATGTGTGTGTTTGTGTGTCATTGTGTGTCAGTATATCAGTGTGTGTCAGCGTTTCAATATAACAGTGTATGTCAGTGTGTGAGTGTGTCAGTGTGTGAGAGTGTCAATGTGTCAGTGTGTGTTAGTGTGTCATTATGTGTCAGTATGTGTATCAGTGTCAGTGTGTGTTAGTGTGTCATTATGTGTCAGTATGTGTATCAGTGCCAGCGTGTGAGTGTCAGCGTGTCAACGTGTGAGTGTGTCATTATGTGTCAATGTGCCAATGTGTCAGTGTGTCAATGTGTCAGCGTGTATCAATGTGTCAGTGTGTGAGTGTGTCAGTGTGTCATTATGTGTATCAGTGTCAATGTGTCAGCGTTTCAGTATATAATTGTGTGTCAGTGTGTGAGTGTGAGTGTCAGTATGTGTCATTATGTGTCAGTGTGTCAATGTGTCAGTGTGTCAATGTGTGAGTGTGTCAGTGTGTCAATGTGTGAGTGTGTCAATGTGCCAATGTGTGAGTGTGTCAATGTGTCAATGTGTCAGCGTGTCAACGTGTCAATGTGTGAGTGTGTCAATGTGTCAATGTGCCAATGTGTCTCACATGATGACGGTGCCCTTCACTCCTCCCTTGCTGGTCTGCATGACCCGAGATAGCAGAGCTTGACGCAAATCGTCCGCATCAACTCCCATCAACATTGCAGCAATGGCCAGCGACGGCTCACTAGAAGCGGCCACTTCACACCCGCCTAACACACACACACACACACACACACAAGTGATTGTGCTGTATTTGTGGTGTTCAACTGAGCCTTCACATCACATACGAGCTTTACACATGCAAGCTTGTCCTGTACTGTGTGTGTGTGTGTCTGTGTGTGTGTGTGTGTGCTTGTGTGTGTGTGTCTATATGATAATCCCACTGGCGAGTGCAAGACATGAGAAGTAAACTAGTGGTGGCATTATTAATGGTGACAGAATAGCCACATATCAACATTGATAATCACATCGCAACATCACAACATAACGCAGAGGTTCACATCCGACCATCATACACACATACTCATACATACAGAGGAACCTACACACACATAGAGATACACATACATTTACACACACATACATAGACACAGACACATAGATGTTCACATTATTATCACACTGGCTCATTCATTGTGAAGTTGTACCTTTAGAGTCGTTGGTATCGTCGGAAAATGCCACGTTGCCGAGGTGTAATACAGCCGCCACCGTGGTGTAAACTGCCAGACGCTCATTGTCACTCAAACCCACCGTCGCCAACGCCTTCCCGAACACACACAAACACACACAAACACTCACATACAAGTCACCTATCATGTTATATCCGGGGCATTTAGTGGTCTGAACAATTTGTTATTGTCAATATATCCACGAATTTCTCGCACGCACATACATTTTATACAATTATAATTAATTACAGACAAATCCAGTAGCATGGGGGATGAGTGCAAGTGCACTATTACCACCCTGCGGTGGCCTCATGTGTACTGGAAGCTAACCGAAAGATGTCGAGAGAAAGAGAGTTGGAAAAGAAGAGGTTTTAGTCACCGAGATGAAAGCCAATGAAATATAATATTACTGTATGATATTGTATTATTGTTGTTGGTTGTCATTTATTGAATCACATATTTATTCATTGTGAATTGTTGTTATCTATTGAAAGAGTGTGGGTGCGGTGTAATATTATGCAGTGTTATCGGATGAACTATTTATAGTCATTTATTTACTATTATATTTTCGAACTCTCTTTCTCTCTGTAATTGTTTACTTTTTGATATATATATATATATATATATATATCTGTTCAACCTTCGAGCGCTTGCGGTACATGGGGCCGCCGGCATTACCGGCAGCCATATGTTGACAAATGCTGGACGGCGACACGCACCTTGTCCAGGGTGAGGAAGTCACGAGCGTCGTCCAGCATGGGGTCGTACAGTGCGCCCTTGCTGCCGTGATCCGCACTCAGTCTATCAGCCTCCACACCGCCACTGCCACGCTTGTGCAAGAAATACTGCGTACACCCGCCACGCAAATACTACACACACACACACACACATACATACATACATACAAACACATGTTGGACTTCGTGGTGTAGTGGTAGCACACCTGCCTCACAAGCGGGAGGTCCGTGGTTCGAAACCCGGCGGAGGAGAATTTCTATAATCCAACAGTCCCTGTCCACCCAGCAGTAAATGATGGTACCAGATATCAGTCATGTGTTGTGTCATGCATTCTGGGGAGGTGACCCTCTCTAATACGTCTTTCGTCCTTGTGGCGCCATATAGAAAGTCGTATAGAAAGCGTATAGCGTATAGAAAGTCGGTTCTGCGGTGGCAGCGAGCTGCACGGGACACACCTGTGTGTGTTCATAAGCTTCGGCTTCTTCCCGTGTAGCAGCTGTCACTTAGGCCTCTAACATACACGCATGATGGCATTGTCTATGCGCAAGAGTTTGGCTGTAAACAGTGTGCTTGCTGTATGTGAGTGTGTGTGTGTGTGTGTGTGTGTGTGTGAGTGTCGGAGTCTGACGTGAAAATGATCGGGAGAGGAGAGTCGCAGTTTGTGTCGCAGCTCGTGCGGGGCGCCGGCACACAGCTGGTAGAAGACGTGGTAGTTACGCTCGTGCTGCGCCTGTCCGACCACACGCGACCGCTCGAGCAAGTAGTGCGAGATGAAGCCGCCCACTACACCACCAGTCCCCGCCCCCGCCGCTGCGCCAAAATGAACCTCAATAAACTTGCCGAAACGACTCGAGTTGTTGTTACGAGTGGTCTTGGCGTTGCCGAACGACTCCAGGATAGGATTGGCTGACCACACACACACACACACACACACACACGCAGATATTGAAGCAATGTCACGGAAACACGGAGGTGGCCTCAGATATTCAACTGCAAACAATGAAAACAATGAAAATTGGGCGTGTTAAAAACTGATGTTACAACTTCCTCTTACATTTTATCAAAGTGAGAGAGTCATCCTTGTTGATCCAGCTCGTGCTTAATGTCACACAACAATATCTATAAGTGTCGACTTAAGCAGTGCTCATATGTGTGTGTGTGCGCGGAGCCGATGCAAGGTATCATGGGTCTCTACGAGGGTAATGATTACGGCTTCCATTATTAATAAAACACAATTATAACAAAGGTCAGACTTTGGTAAAATTCATTTACAAACATCTCCTCGGTCTCCTGGAGACTTACCGTACTTTTATGCGCTACTTTATGATAAATTTCAATATCATGCGTGCCTCAACGGAACCCCTCAACACTCGGGCCCCCTATGGGCGGGGGTGCAGGGGGCGATTGCTACGGGTCTGTATGCGTGTGTGTAGAAGTAAAGAATGTGTGTGTGTGTGTATGTGTGTGTGCCAATTGATGTTGCCTGCCTATCTGAGTGTATGTCCCTGATTATCTGCTGTGTTGTCTTCAGTGCTGTCTGTCTGATATGCTGTCATCCTCAATAGGCATGTGTGTGCGTGTGCTTTTGTCTCTTATGTATGGAAGTGTGATTTTCAGTGTATGTGCACTCGTCTGTCTTCTTTGTGTCTGTATGTAGGTGTGTGTGTGTGTGTGTGTGTGTGTGTGTTGGTGTGTGTGATTGTGAATGTGTATGTCCTTTGCTTGAGTGTGTGTGTGTGTGTGCAGCGCCTTAGAGACCCTCTAGGTGTAGGGCGCTATATACATATCTTAATGTAATGTAATGTGTGTGTGTGTGTGCAGCGCCTTAGAAACCCTCTAGGTGTAGGGCGCTATATAAATATCTTAATGTAATGTAATGTGTGTGTGTGTGTGCAGCGCCTTAGAGACCCTCTAGGTGTAGGGCGCTATATACATATCTTAATGTAATGTAATGTGTGTGTGTGTGTGCAGCGCCTTAGAGACCCTGTAGGTGTAGGGCGCTATATACATATCTTAATGTAATGTAATTACCCTCGAGAAGTCTGGCTTCGACGGGTCCAGCAGTGTTGGCGCATGAGTCACACAGGTAGCGCAGAATGTACTTGGTCGACTCTGTCTTGCCAGCACCACTCTCTCCCGACACCACCACACTCTGCGATCTCTTCATCACCTTCATGTCTCGCAGTGCCTTGTCGGCTGTGCGAACAATTACAAATTGTACAAACGCAGATAAAAATACACACGCACACACACACACACACACTTTGAAACTACACACATGCCAGCGAGCTGACTAATTTTTCCACGTGTATTTAATGTGATCGTATTTCTTGTTGAGAAAAGTATTATTGTAACATTATATACTTAATTCAACACTAGAAATAACAAACATTCACACAAAAAAAGCAATTGTCTATATAATTAACTAAACGGAATCGACTCAGACATGTACAGAAACGAGAGAAACATTGTCCAATTGAAATGTTTCGGTAAAACAAAAAAAGAAAGCTGATTTGGAAATGAATACTGCAATAAATAAACATAAATAAAACTGTAATCAAACAGACAGACAAC
>OU696574.1:10561086-10623586 GCA_916048095.2 Sacculina carcini
TGTGCACGAGCTTTCATGTCGTGGGGTCCTTCACATGCGCTATATTTTCAGTTATAATAGAACGCATACAAATCACCGACTACTTGTTAATTGTAAATTCTATTCTACTCGGGAAAATACTGATAAACACGGTAATGATTGATGTTTAAAAGGTGCACCAGTCTGTCAGACCACACGACGCGCGCAGTCAATAAAAACACCGCCGAAAATGGGAAAATAAAAAACGCTAAATTATCATATTATGTATGACTGAAACAAATAGTTGGTAAATAAATTCATTGAAAATCGATCGTCAAAATCAATATTATGTATCATGATTGGTTCGGTGTCAAAATACCGGTGTAAAGCGCAATATAAATAAATAAAATCAAACAGCAAATCGTGCAATATGACACCGCCTTCCTGTCCACTGATTCCACTAGTAAAATAACCGACCAAACATGATCGGCGACCACTGAAATCATGAGCAACTGGACAATACCGGCTCTCATAATAGTGTGACACAGTGACAATGTGTGCGCCACCAGCGCGTTGTATTGAGCTGACGATTGACGAAATTAATGTACAATAATGTCTCTGAGAATACAGTGCTTGATATGCGAATGTGGGATGTGACAAGTTGTGACAGAGGAACGCAGAATACTTCAACAGAAACGCATTGAGTTATAGTGGCATATAATATGTAGTGTTGTTGATGATGTTGTTCATCAGGTTGTCTGGCCGAGCAACCTCAAGCTCCTGCTGAGGAAAGACACGGCACTGTGACCGGGTTACTCCACATATCCTTCGTGGATTTAATTTTGTGTTGGCGTCTGAGTTGTGTGTGTGCTGTGCAGTGTTGCATGATGTGTGTGATGGTGTGTGGTGCTGAATTGGAATCTGGACAGGTGGCATCGATTGAGTCAGTCAACCTTTTCTGATGTGACAGAAGAAACTGTTGGGTGTGTTGTGTTCGTTGATTGATTGTGTCCACGGGGAGCGTCGGCGTGTGGAACCATACAACACCCTGCAGTCCAATTAAAACTAAACTAGCTAAAATGGTGGCTATGAAAAATGGAACGGTGAAATAAGTGTGATGTTGAACGAAATGTGATGGTGAACGAAATTGATGTGTGTATATGTGTGTGTGTGTGTGTGAGTTGTGGTGTTTGTGAGAGAGTTATGGTGTTTGTGAGAGTTGTGGTGTTTGTGAGAGAGTTGTGGTATGTTTGTGAGTGAGTTGTGGTGTTTGTGAGAGTTGTGGTGTTTGTGAGAAAGTTGTGGTGTTTGTGAGATAGTTGTGGTGTTTGTGAGAGAGTTGTGCTGTTTGTGAGAGAGTTGTGGTGTTTGTGAGAGAGTTGTGCTGTTTGTGAGAGAGTTGTGGTGTTTGTGAGAGAGTTGTGGTGTTTGTGAGAGAGTTGTGGTGTTTGTGAGAGAGTTGTGCTGTTTGTGAGAGAGTTATGGTGTTTGTGAGAGTTGTGGTGTTTGTGAGTTAGTTGTGGTGTTTGTGAGAGAGTTATGGTGTTTGTGAGAGAGTTGTGGTGTTTGTGAGATAGTGGTGGTGTTTGTGAGATAGTGGTGGTGTTTGTGAGAGAGTTGTGGTGTTTGTGAGTGAGTTGTGGTGTTTGTGAGAGAGTTGTGGTATCTTTGTGAGAGAGTTGTGGTGTTTGTGAGAGAGTTGTGGTGTTTGTGAAAGGGTTGTGGTGTGTGTGATGGAGCCACCACTGACAATTATCCTCCACGTCCTTGTTGTCTGTCAGTTCTGCCGGGTAGAGTCGGTCGTATGAGACTGACAGTGAGCCACGAGACCCCTCACATAACTGAACACTGACACCATCGGTGGTCAGGTCAGTGATTGTTCCTCTGATGAAACCGGCAGAATTGTCGGGCACCCACACTCTCTGGTTCTCCATCATGTCACGCTCCACACTCAACTCTGCCACAAATACACACTCAATTTAAATGACCGCCACAGCATACACAATAAAAATATACATGAAAAATGAAGAGTTGAAACAGCACAGCTTCAATCAATAAAGCAAGATCATGCATAAGTCAGATGAAGGTGATGAACAAAAAATTCAGTAATTCCAGCCATAAAATCTACCACCGTTATGGCATTTACTTGATAGCACGCCAACGGAATCAAAACACTTTAAATTGACAAGAATCAATTAGATTATTCGTCAATCTGACACCCAAAAACCAAAGCAACTGGGAATCAAAGAGCATAAATGTAAATTAAAATTGAGGCCTTCACAATCACAAATTATTTATTGGTCAAATTTTGCTATATCTGATATTGATACTTAAACATATAGAATATTGCATCAAACCCACTCACCAAAGCGGCTTGAAATGAAATTACACCGAATGAAACCTAAAACACAGCCTAACAAGCAGCTGTAACTGCCACACACGCGATAACACCACAAAACACGACACCAGCTGATCAACTGAATTTGTCTCTCATATGAGCGAGAAACGACGTTTTGCCAAGTGAAATTATATGCCTAAATGTGCGCTTTCGTGTGGAAAATCGCCAAAAATAGTGATACACTACTATTATCCAACAATTATTCAGCTCTTAATTGCATGAAATTTAAATAAAAAATTTCATGGACGTAATATAAATGTTAATTTATAGTTTTAGGAGCAATTGCTTGACTATTGTCTGTTGTAGTCATTTTGTCTTAACAGATTTGTGCGTTTTCACGTGTCAAAAGCCGACATCTCGGCGTCGTGCGCTTTTAGCTTTTTCTTCGATTGTATTTTAGGCAGAATCGAATTTTAGCAAGTATTCTCTGAGTATACATATATTTACGCCTGTTTTCAGCATTATTTTTGTCATATCCATCGGCATTTTGCAGATATTGTTTGATCTGGGTGATTGTACCGAGTCATGGAATTTTTGCTTAGTAAAGATATTCCGGATACGTGGATTCTTTATGGAGTTATTACGTTTTCGTTCGCGGTATTTCTCTGGGAGGAGTATCTCTCCTTAAGACAGGTAAGGATACATTTTCTGTAAAATTGTTCATGTTAATGCATGTATTTTTCCTGTTAGGTTTTAAAGGCAAATACTGTGCTCATTACTTGTATGGTGTTCAATGAAATTGATACTCCCACAATGCTTCAACATTTGATCTGGGTGATAGGCAATGAAGGTTCTGATAATTATCTTCTTATTGTGTTGGTGTTCAGCGTCGTGTGCTGCGGTCTGTTTCTCGTGTACCGGACGAGATCGGTGATAAACTGTCTCAGGAAACGTTCAGCAAGGCTCGTCTCTACAATCTGGACAACAGCTTATTCGGCACGTGTCAGGGATTCTTCGACATCATCGTCGGATCGGTAGCTCCTCATTTCTATCGTATTGTTTTTCCCCGAAATTTACCCACGAGCTATTTATGTGTTGTGTCATACATTCTGGGGAGGTGGTCCTCTCTAATACGTCTTCCGCTCTTGTGGCGCCATAGCGTGGAGAGGGTCGGTTCTGCGGTGGCAGCGAGCTGCACGGGATACACCTGTGTGTTCATAAGCTTCGACTTATTCCCGTGTAGCAGCTGTCACTTGATGCCTCTAATCTGTAACCACGTGACGTCGTTGATGTTGCCAGATGTTTCTCGTGTACGGAATGATGCCGCTGCTGTGGTCGTTGTCTGGCTTGAGCGCGTCTCGTGCGGGTTATAGCGGCGAGATATGGCAGAGTGTAGTATTCATGTTGTACTCGTCCGTCGTGTCGATTTTGTTGTCCATGCCCTGGTCTGTCTACTCGACATTTGTCATCGAGACTCGACACGGCTTCAACAGACAGGTTCCGTCACGCCAGACACAGCACCATTTTCAGTGGCGGATCCAGAGTGCACTTTTGGGAGGGCTGAATTAATTTTGGGGGCGATCATTCATGTACATTAGGGTGGGTGGATTTTTTTATTCGTGTTAGCGTCAAGTTGCGGTAAATGCAGTTTTTACGTAATGTACATGTATCATTATGCAACCTCTTTGCGATAATGCTTATATCAACAAATTCTACAGAAAACATTTTTTTTCTTGACCTCTTTTATTGAACCTCTTGGTTATGAGGAGTTGATGAAAATATTTGGGGCGGGTGATTCTGCCCAGAGGGGGGCCCATCTGGATCCGCCAGTGACCATTTTCACTGTCCACTCTCTCACGCCGCTGATGTGAGTGCCGGCAGTGAGCTGGCCAACACATCTTATTTGTGTCTGCGGCGTTCTCGGAGGCGATTGGCCAGCAATTTAATCTCGTGAGATTTAGCCGCATGCACGCCATATTACCCTTGGATAATAGGCGCCTCGTTTTCCAGTATGAAACGGGAAACGCACAAGTTTGCGTTATCTGAAGCTACGTTTATTCTACTAATGCAATTCAGCCTTCCAATAACTGATGTCATGTTTGTAGTATGTGTTTGTTTGTGCGTGTGTAGACGGTGTGGTTTTTCATCAAGGACAAGTTGAAGGGTGTTCTCGTGTCGCAGTGTATCAGCCTGCCTGCGGTGGCGATGGTCGTCTATATTGTGCGTGTGGGAGGCGATCTCTTCTTTCTCTATTTGTGGCTGTTTTGCTGCGGCCTGATTCTGTTCATCATGACCATCTACCCCGAGTGCATCGCCCCGCTGTTCGACAAGTACACGCCGCTGCCTCAGGGCAAACTGCGAGATGAAATAGAGGCTCTGGCGGCGCGACTCACCTTTCCTCTCAAGAAACTCTACGTGGTGGAAGGTTGGTGTCTGTCTGTCTGTCTTATCTGTCTATCTGTCTGTCTGTCTTGTCTGTCTATCTGTCCTGTCTGTCTGTCTGTCCTGTTCTATCTGTCCTATCTGTCCTATCTGTCTATCTGTCCTATCTGTCTATCTATCTGTCCTATCTGTCTGTCTGTCTGTCCTATCTGTCTGTCATATCTGTCTATTTGTCCTATCTGTCTATCTGTCTGTCTGTCTTGTCTGTCCTATCTGTCTGTCTGTCCTATCTGTATGTCTGTCCTATCTATCTATCTGTCCTATCTGTCTGTCTGTCTATCTGTCCTATCTGTCTGTCTGTCCTATCTGTCTATCTGTCTATCTGTCCTATCTGTATGTCTGTCCTATCTGTCTATCTGTCTGTGTGTCTGTCCTATCTGTCTGTCTGTCTTATCTGTCCTATCTGTCTATCTGTCTATTTATCTGTCCTATCTGTCTGTCTTATCTGTCCTATCTGTATGTCTGTTATATCTGTCTGTCTGTGTGTCTGTCTGTGCTTGCGCAGACATGCACATTGATTGAGTTACTTCAGTGTCTTATTACACAGGCAAACACACGCGCGCACACATACACATGCACACACACATACACACACAGTGGAGGACAAAGAGAGAGAGATAGAGCAGATATGAAATTACACCTTATATTCATTGCTAAGATACACACACACACACACACATACATGCATTCACATAGACGCGTACATATACATACACACTATGTTGTAAGAAGCGTGTGTGTGTTTTAGCTGAGTTACATTGGTCGGATATCATAATAATTTACGGACTAAATTGTCCATGTTGTAAGCGTTCCTTATCTCTGGTGTATCCAGGGGGGGGGCTCAGGGGGCTGAACTCCCCCCACCCGATGTTTCCATCAACTCCTCATAACCAAGAGGCTCACTAAGAGAAGTCAGGAAAAACATCTTCCCGTAGAATTAGTTGATAGAAGCATTATCGTAAAGCATATTCGCACATTATTGTGTGTGTGTGTGTGTATATATATCATTGAAATAATGCCCCAAGTCATAACCTTCACACGATACCTAGTCACTCATACATAATTCAGCCCCCCCAAAATTGCACCCTGGATCCGCCACTGAATCCATATGTATTCCATATTTATCTGCCTATTGGCTATATTGTTTCACTTGTTGTTTTTGCAAATAGTTTTTTCCGTTCATTTTTGCTTCTTCAAGTAAACACCAGATGTCTCTCTCTCTCTCTGTCTGATTGTTTTACGGTATATGCTGTTTTCTATGTGCCGATACGCAGTGTGTTTGTGTATGTGTGTTTGTGTATGTATGTGTGTGTGTGTGTTTGTGTGCAGGTTCGAAGCGGTCGGCACACAGTAACGCCTATTTCTACGGTTTTTTCAACAACAAGCGTATAGTGTTGTTTGACACGCTGCTGGCGAACTGGAGCGCCGATGAGTCGACGGTCTCATCATCATCATCATCATCTCGTGCTGATGATAAGCAGGACAGTGATGACGGTGCTGGTGGGGGCCGCGTGACCAAGGGCTGCACTGATGAGGAAGTGGTGGCCGTTCTGGCTCACGAGCTGGGTCACTGGAGTCTCAGCCATGTTCTCAAGAACGTGCTCATCACGCAGGTACACTTGAACAATGTGTCTCACCCACCTGTCCTACTGTTCCATTACTCGTATTCGGTATGTGTGTGTGTGTGTACGTTTGCCTGACTGTGTGTGTCTGTGCGTGTATATGTTTGCCTGAGTTTGTGTGTGTGTGTCTGTCTGTTTCTGTACGTGTGTACGTTTGTCTGTGTGTGTGTGTGTATGTGCGTGTCTCTCTCTGTATGTGGGTATCTGTATGTTTTGTGTGTGTGTACCTTTGTGTGTGTGTGTGTGTGTGTGTGTGTGTGTGTGTGTGTGTATGTACATTGTATGTGTGTGTCTACGTCTGTATTTGTGTGTGTGTGTGCGTGTGTATGTGTGTTTGTGTCTACGTCTGTATATGTGTGTGTGCGTGTGTGTGTGTGTGTGTGTTTGTCTACGTCTGTATATGTGTGTGTTTGTGTGTGTGTGTATATGTGTGTGTGTGTGGTCAGTTGAACTTGTTGCTGATGTTTGTGGCATTCTCGGCGCTGTATCACCACCGTCCATTGTACACTGCGTTTGGCTTCGTGTTGCCGGCGCGTGTGCCGCCGCCCGTGTTGCCCGGCCTGATCATCGTGTTGCAGCACGTGCTGGCACCATACTCGACCTTATTCCGCGCGCTCGTGCTGCGATTGTCGCGCAACTTCGAGTTTCAGGCCGACACATTCGCCAGGAGGCTCGGGTGAGAAGTGAGCCCCCGACTGGTGCCAATTGCTAGCAGGGGCAATAGAAGGCCAGATAGCAGGCTGGCGAGCGCGTGTGTATGTTGTGTGTATGTGCCCTCTCTTTGCACTGCTCACTTGGGTAGTTATAGTGGCACGTTGTATAGAATAGCAGTTAGTGTTAGAACGGTGAGCGATACAGTTCATTTCACATGTGCTGTGTCTAAAGATATAAAACCAACTACACCCCCATCGGTGTTGAACTGATACTCCAGTTATTAATTTGCTCAGGTTATGACGCTGAAGGAGATATGATGTGCCCAGAAAGCGCTTGACAATGGAGGAGTGACATTGGATGTTATTTCTCGCCGGATGGACAATTGTTGGTTGGCAAGGTAATTGGCTTGCTAAACGGCGGCTATCAGCCGGAATCAGCCATAATTCAGCAACCATGACAGAAAGCTGCTGCTATAATTTGAAACGAGCAAAAGTTGAAGACTTGAGGTCGCGATTGTCCCTTCATATAGATCAGTGGTTCTCAACCTTTCTCCATGATCGCACCCTTTTCAAATCAGCACTCACTTCTCGCACAACACCTGAATTCCTGATAGCTATACTAAAAGGTTAAATACACAAACGACGTGATAACGAAACTTGTTTTTATTCAATATTCATTCCGACAGTTCCTTTGATAAAATTATGTTTCCCAGGTACACATATGAAACATGGCTAAAACATATATTTCCTATAGCTTTGCACAGCAGTGCTCGCTCTTTTAGGAGTGCGAACAATCCCGGGTAAGAACTGCTCTAGACATTCAGCATGTGTGTATGTGTGTGTGTACTCACAGTTGTAGTTAACAGGAAATGAGCAGGGCTCAGACTGTCCTGTCTCCATACCCACATTTATCTAACCTATGCTTGAACTGTGCTATACTGTTTGATTGAACTATTTCTTCACCCAGACGGTTCCATATATCTATACACCTACTTGGGAAACTGTACTTCTTTATATCCCTTAATACCCGGGTTTGCTGTAGACATTCATTATGTCCCCTATGGTCCCTCGTACTCCAAACCACCCAATCTTTCCTATACAATCGTTCCATACCAACGCTCTGCTTGAAAACGTTTATTAAATCCCCCCTTGACCTTCTCTTCTCCAGTGACGACAACCCAATTTTCCTCTAACCTTTTTTCATAATTCAACGAACTAAATGTGTGTCTATGTCTATGTCTTTATTCATAATTTCACGAACTGTGTGTGTGCGTGTCTATGTATATGTGTGTGTGTGTATGTGTGTATAAATATATATGTATGTGGCAGGTATGCGCCTCGTTTGCGTTCTGCCCTGTTGAAGTTGACATCGGACAATTTGGGCTTTCCCGTGCACGACTCGTGGTATTCCAACTGGCATCACTCGCATCCTACACTGCTCGAGAGATTGGCAGCACTCGATAAAACCGACTAGCCACGCCGTCTGCTCGCGCGCGTGTGTGTATGTGGGTGTGTTTGTATGTATGTGTGTGTGTGTGTGTGTCGAGGTGTTTGGTAAGCAGTCAGGCTGCAGCAGGTAAATTGTGAAACGGATGGTCAAATAGGCAAAGTGGAGGAAAACTTTAGCTCAATAAACCAGTTAAATCGTGCTGCTGCGCTATTTGTACTTTCCAGAAAGCTTCATAAAATACTGACTTTTTAGCACGACTTGTGGATTATTTGAAAATACTGGGATTTGAATACTTTGAATGTTGTCAAAATTTGCAATTTTGCTCCAATTCGGTAATTTATGAATATGGTTTGTGAAATATCTCTAAATTTGGCAAATATTATAAAAAATAAGCACGTGTTGTGGCAATTTCTCTCGTAAATATTATTCAACGTCATTGTTTATATAACTCACCTTATTTTCAGTCAATATGCGTAATGTTTGTGTGTGTGTGTTTGTGTTTGCTCAATTTAAAAAAAAAAGCTTGTCAATGGTTGTCACGTGTTTTCCTGTGCTGTTTTTTTATCAATAATAAACGCCAGTTCGGCTAATTATACCGCTAATTAAACATCAATTTATATTTATTAGGTGACTGTCTTTAGATGTCCGTATGCTGCATACGAATTTTCAAGGTTTTTTTAAAAGTTCCGGGGGCGAGAGGCGAAGTACACACGGTGAATTTCTCGTCGATTTCAAAGCAGATTAAAAGTGTATTGACACAACATTTGCATAAAGTGAAATTCAGCGCGAGTGGGTCTAAGCAACACGCGATAACAATTGCTAATACACATGCAAATAGCACAAATGTGTGTGTGTTTGTATATGTGTGTGTTTGTGTGTGTTTGGAGTTGTAGTTACTGCGCACAACAATATATTTGGAAAAACACAAGCTATATAGCAATTTACAAAGCAAATCTATAAGAAAACGCGATTCATATAATACACAATAAAGATAGATTTCATATGTGAATTTAGCAATACGAATACAGATAATCAGTTATTAATCATCGATGTATTTTTAAGTATAGCATTTTTTGGAGGGCAATCTTCTATGAATTTGTTAGAGCCTGGTAGCCAGTCAAACATCGCATTTGTCTTGTGAACACAAGCAGACACATCATTCGTAACGTACACACACACACACACACACAAATTTGCCACTTCAAACTCGCTCGCTCTCCAAATATTCATCGTTGTTGGGAGATTATTGCGGAAAAATTGAAGGCAACAATCAACGCGGCAGCACTCAATCACTTTCGACTGTAGGAGCCGGCGTTTCCGAGTGAATTTAGCAGGCAGACGGGTAGAGTAGGAGAGCAGCGCAGAGCAGCAGAGTAATGAGCGGTTGAGGGGTGATCGTAATGCTGGCCGCCCTATGAAAGGCGTGATGTGTCGCTTTGCGTCCACACATGCTACCTGCTGCACGAATGCCAACATTCAGCGTGTTCTCATTGATTGTAAGAACAATTGTTATGAGGTATGATTGAATGATAACGTGCCTTCTCCAATGTGTATCGCTTGTAGTTATGCATGACACCGCTGCTGGGATCGAGGTGTGTGCTTGTTTGTGTCATCTGAGTGTGTACTCACTAGTTGTAATCACTAGCTGTACCCACTAGCTGTACCCACTAGTTGTACTCACTAGTTGTACCCACTAGTTGTAATCACTAGTTGTTGTGTACAGGAGATGAGCAAGACTGTCAGACTGTGCTGTCTCCAAATCCACTGTTTTATCTAGTCTACGCTTGAATTGCTCCAATACTGCTTGATTCCACTACACATCTTTTTCTAGACTATTCCAAATGTCGATACACGTGCATTGGAAACTATACTTTTTATATCCCTGTAACCACTCTGGTCTGCCTAAGCCTTATTTGTGTACCCTTCGATCTCTCTCACTAACCAAACTACCCAACCTTTTCTATCCAATTTGTCTTTGCCAGTGCTATGCTTAAAAACTTTGATCAAATCACACCTCAGTATACTGTATATATATATATATATATATATATATATATATATGTGTGTGTGTGTGTGTGTACTGCTCACTTTTCGTCCACCCGACGCTTGTTCCTCTCTCGCGATTCTCTCTCTTCAGCCAGTCTTCCAGAGGCTGGAAGTACTCCCTGAGCGCCGAGGCGTCCATGTTGCGCTGGCCAGTCATGGCTTGGAGAACATCGGGCCATTTCTTAGAGAATCCCGCTCCCATCATTTTGCTGTGAATTATTAAGTGAAGCACCTTGACAATTACTCAACATATTACTCATCACTCTCTGTATAGTCACAAACTAGTCCGTTTTGATGAGCAGCTAAGATGCTTAATAGAAGATGAGATGCTAAAGATGCTTAATAGGATGTCTCAAGTTATAAGCATGAACTAGCCTGTAGCTTTTTTGGGTTTGGTACCAGCACTCAGAAACTCAGGAACCGGATATATTAATACAGCACAATTACATGCACACAAAATAGAGCTCACTGCGCGGCTAACGCTACACACTGACTACTGTGTTTAATCTACCATGACAATACGTGACATTTGATATGGCTCTTGTCATACGATCTGTCAGCATCAGCTGACGCTGCAAACACTGGCAGGCTGCTGCAGCTGCAACTTTCCTGGAACACGCAACACGCTGCAACTTTCCTGGAATGCACACGCCGGGCAGTGCAAGCCATACATACATGCAGATGATCACACACACACTCACATACGCACCAGCACAGATGATTTCACACACGCGCACACATACAAGCAAAGCGAAACATGATACCACAGCGCCACAACACTCCCCCGCAAAATTGCGGAGCGACACAACACATACAAGAAAACGTACATCACATACAGTGGTTGTCATACATACATATAAAATCATACACAGCTGAACACTCCCCCGCAAAATTGCGGAGCGACACAACACATACAAGAAAACGTACATCACATACAGTGGTTGTCATACATACATATAAAATCATACACAGCTGAACATGATAAGTTTTCAATAATAAAAATAATCGGGTTTCTTTCGAAAACAAACAGTCCGACCTGAACGAGAAATACGTGCACGCTGCTCTGGAACCGGAGATGGCAAAGGTGTATCTTTCGTCACGGCAGTTTCTGACGGGCTCGCTGGCTGTGGTGAAGGTTCTTCAGGCTTCTCGACCGGTGGTTTGATGAACGCCGGCTTGAGTCGGTCTATGGATACCGACTCTCGCGAGCCAGATGGCAATTCCACTGTGTAGGTTTTGTTGGAGCGACTGATGACTCGAAACGGACCGCGATAAGGGGCTTCTAGGGGGCGCCTTATGCGATCCACTCTGACCCACACTTGGTCACAGGTAGTGAGGCCTGGTGGTATGTAGGAACTACTGTTACTGTGGTCGGTACCCAGCGAGAGACTGTAGAAATCTATCTGCTGCATATGTTTGGCGAGATCAGTGATGAATTTGTGCTGCGAGCGCGACGAACATTTCTCAATGGAGATGCGTGGAGACAAAAGCGTTGACCCAGTAAGAGCAGTGAACGGAGAGAATTCATTCTCGTTGGTGATCACACGCATGCCTAGTAGCACAACAGGTAGGCTACGTATCCAGTCGTCTCCACGGGCGCGTAGAGCTGTTTTTAGTGTGCGATGGGTCCGTTCGACCATGCCATTAGATGATGGTCGATAAGCTGATGTACGCAGACGGTGGAAGCCAATCATGCGCGACAGCTAATCGAACAGGGCTGATTCAAATTGTGTACCCCGATCGGTCACAACGTATAGTGGTACACCGAATCGGGATACCCAAGCTTCCAGAAAGCCAGCGGCCACTGTCTCAGCACAGATGTCGGGAATCGGCAGAGCTTCTAACCATCTTGTCGCGCGATCTACACATGTCAGAAGATAGCGACATGATGAAGGAAATGTCTGACCATGACGTGTAGCTAGTGGCAAGGGGCCGACGATGTCGATGTGCACTACCTCGAAGCGAGATGAAGGAAGACCAAATTCTTGCAGTTCACTTTTCGTGTGTCTTTGCACTTTGCACTGTTGACATCGAAGACATTCACGCACCCACTGTCGAATATCTCGGTCCATGTTTGGCCAGAAATACCTGGACTTTACCAGCCTCAGGGTGGCTTTGGTGCCAGGGTGTGACAGCTGATGAAAATGTGTGAAAATGGGCCGACGTAAAACTGCTGGAACATAAGGACGTGGATGAAGGGTCGAATTTTCACACAAAATAGATGTTTTATCGTCGATTGGGTACGCCTTCAGACGGTCGTTGAAAGACATTATCTCTGTATCGTCCGTCTGTGCGCCAGCAATACCCGGAAGATCGAACGAATCGATGGCAATTTCATTAATGGTCGCTTCGGTCACGGTTGATTCGCTGATAGGCACTGCACACTGTACACCAGCTGGACGTGGCAGGTGATCAGCCACAACATTTTCGGATCCACGTATGTACTTCATTTCCGTGACGTACTCTAGCAAGACCGAGAGATGACGTTGTTGGCGATCGAGTTTCGCTGGTCTGTTGCTGTGAAATGCACATACAAGTGGTCGATGATCGGTGCACAACGTAAGGTGCTGACCTTCCACCAGGTGCCGGAAATGCAGTACTGCTAGATAAGCGGCCAGCAGCTCCCTGTCGAACGTTGAGTAACGGCGCTGTGTTTCTGACAGCTTCCTGGAGAACATCTCGACAAGAAACGGCTGTCCATCGACCATTTGGTGCAGCGCAGCACCCACGGCCACCTGTGAACTGTCGGTGAATAGTTGGTACGCCACACAGGAAGGAAGAGGATGGTTCAACATGAGCGCAGAGCTCAGGGCTTCCTTGCACGCTGTCACGGCTGAACGTTCAGTGTCCGTCAGCTGCAGCTGCTTGCTGTTCGGGTCCACCCGGACTCTCTCGGTGAGCGGGTACACAATATCTGCGTATTTCGTTATGCTCCTCCGATAGAATCCGGTGGCGCCTAGAAATCTTCTGAGCTCACATGATGATGACGGCATTTCTTGATCCACCAACGCGCTGACCTTTTCTGGTGAAGGAAGGATGCCATCTGCCGACAGTTGATACCCCAGAAAGTTGAGGGTGTCGACACAAAACACACATTTCTCAAGTTTAATGCGCAGTGAATGTTTTCGCAGTAGCTGGAAAACTTGCCGAAGATGATGCTGGTGCTCCTCATGATTGGCAGAGAAAACGAGGATGTCATCGATGTAAACGAAGACACATTCCAGTTCTCTGAAGACGTTATCCATGTAGCGCTGGAAAGTGGCGGGTGCGTTTCGCAGACCAAAAGGCATAAAAAGATATTCATACAAACCAGCTGGTGTAAGGATCGCTGTCTTTGGTACATCTTCAGCTGCGACTGGGATTTGATGATACGCACGCAACAAATCAATTTTTGAAAACACTGTTTTGCCGTTGAGGTTCGCCGAACAATCGTGAAGATGTGGTATCGGATAATTATCCCGTTTTGTTACGGCATTCAGGAGTCGGTAGTCGCCGGTAAGCCGCCATTTTCCGCAGTCTTTTGCGACCAAATGGACGGGAGAAGACCACGATGAATCAGAGGGGCGAACAATGCCGGCTTCCAGCAGGGCGTCGATTTCTGCCTTAATAGCAGTCTGTTTTTCGACTGAGAAACGCCTGCGAGTAGCGTGTACTGGTGGCGCACTTCCTGTTTCAATGTTGTGGAAAACACTCTGAGATGAAGGCGAAGAATATGGTCGACAAGTCGAGGTTAGCTGTGGAAAGCTCTGAATCAGCTGGCGAACCGGGACAGCGATGCCCGCTGCGTCGTTGACAACGAGACAGGGCGTTGGCAGATGGCACGGCTCGGCAGGTGCTCCAAGGTTGGTGATCGAGTCTCGAATGCATCTCGCACCGCAGTCGACAATTAAGCCAAAATGACTGAGAAAGTCGTTCCCGAGCAGTGACTCGGTGACGTCTGCCACAACAAATGTCCACGAGAAAGCGCGTCGGAGCACAGGGAGCGTCAAAGTTAGACGCATCTCACCATGTACATGTATTTTGGTGCCGTTGGCAGAAGACAGCGTAACTGCAGTTGGTTGAAGAACACGGTTAACGCTTGTAATCGGTAGCAGGGATACAGCTGCTCCAGTGTCCACAATGAAGTGTAGTGTTGAAGCGCCCACTTTGGCTGCGACTTTTAGGAGTGGCAGGCCCAGTGTCGCATGTACTGCGACCTGCCTCTTCAGTTTTCCGGCTGTGGAGAGACCGGTGACGGAGAGCTAGAGCGTGAGCTAGGTCGCGATGGAGGCAAGATCCGTAGACCTTGAGGTTTATTGGGCCACTGGCACCACGTTCGACAAGATCGTGCAGCCTGACCATAATACAGATGCGGTCTGCACACTTTAGGTCGTTGGCCCTCGCAGAATGGCAGCACACCACGAGGAATGCCTGCAGAACGACCCGCGTCGTAGCTACTGATGTGTCTGTTCCTCATTGAAGCAGCATGTCTTGGCTCAGTATTGTAGCGATGTGTTTGAGTGCTGGAGACGGTCAAACACTGTTGCATGCGTGCTAGTGGTAGAAGCTCGTCAGCTAAGGTGCCAAGCTGGTCAAGTGTTAGGTCTTTTTGCGCCGCTAAAGCAGTTGAGATCGACGATGGCACAACCTGGAAGAAGCGATGCCTCACAAGCTCCTCCCCAGCGCCGACCATCGTGGCTGTCCGTCTTAGTTCAACCATGAGAGCAGAAGGACGGCCAGACAGTGATATCCTGGAGAGCAAGTCTTCGAACAATTCGGCTTTTGTTCGTGAAAAAGCGTTCTCCAGAGCCGTTTTCAATTGAGTGTATTGCTGACCTGCCAGGATATCGGGACTGATCTGAGAGACGACGTCTGCCGGCAAGGCCGATACAGCATGGAAGAATCTGGTGTCTTCTGCCTTTATCTTGGCCAGCTGGAACTGTGCATCCATAATTGCCAGCCAACCGTTGACTGATTTTGGCATGAATGGCGGTGGCTTAATCGCCACATGCGCTGACAGAAAAGGGTTGGATTCTGCACCCAGTCCCACAACATGAGGTGTGTCTTCTGGTACCTGCTCGTCGGTCATGATGAAGTATGACAATGGCTTATAATTATTTGACTGACGTTCGGGGTCACCAGTTGTAGCTTTTTTGGGTTTGGTACCAGCACTCAGAAACTCAGGAACCGGATATATTAATACAGCACAATTACATGCACACAAAATAGAGCTCACTGCGCGGCTAACGCTACACACTGACTACTGTGTTTAATCTACCATGACAATACGTGACATTTGATATGGCTCTTGTCATACGATCTGTCAGCATCAGCTGACGCTGCAAACACTGGCAGGTTGCTGCAGCTGCAACTTTCCTGGAACACGCAACACGCTGCAACTTTCCTGGAATGCACACGCCGGGCAGTGCAAGCCATACATACATGCAGATGATCGCACACACACTCACATACGCACCAGCACAGATGATTTCACACACGCGCACACATACAAGCAAAGCGAAACATGATACCACAGCGCCACAAGCCTTTGAGTGGTAAGATGGATATAGGTGGTAAACAGAGGAATGGTAAACTTCATCTGGTGCAAATATTTCAAAATACCTTCACAAATAAACCGCTAATGTGTAATATTACTATGATTTCTGACATATCACTGTGGTTTAGTGCATCAAACATAATTATTTTGCTAGAACCTGTATTCCACTTTCTAGGCCCTGAATGTATATTAGCGTATGATACTCTGCAGAAAAATTAGGTCGTCCAGGCTTGCCAGAAGATCTGTCCTCAAATCTAACTGTCATGTGATGTTCGGAGATGAGTGTGTGTGTGTGTGTGTGTGTGTGTGTGTTTACCTGAGGAAAATGGCATAATATGAGCTATAGTAGTAATGAATGCAACTCGTGTCTTGCGGATACTCGATAAGAATGCTTGTTGTGCATCTGAATCAGTGTTGCGCTAATATTTGTGCTAATTCACAATTTACTTACGACAGTTTGCGTCCAGCATCTATGCTGCCAGCGATGTCACACTGATGCAGCGGGGTCGACCTGTTTCCCGGCTTATACTGACCGGCTGCGATACACAGTGCCTTGTGGAACTGAAACTGCAGGATGGTTGACACAAAATACCTGCGTCACACAAAATGGCATGGCTAACTCGACACGCAATTAATTGTTCTACTCCGTGGTTTAGTGGTAGCACACCCGCTTCACAAGCGGGAGGTCCGTGGTTTGAAACCCGGTGTGAGAGAGTTTCTTTGGGCGATTTCTATAATCCCACAGCCCGTGACCACCCAGCAGTAAATGATGATACCATATATCAGTCATGTGTTGTGCCATGCATTCTGGGGAGGTGGCTCTCTCTAATACGTCTTACGTCCTTGTGGCGCCATAGCGTGGAGAGGGTCGGTTCTGCGGTGACAGCGAGCTGCACGGGTTACACCTGCTACTTTTCAAGAACTGTCCAGCCAAAGAATGTGCTTATTTGAGATCAAAATGCTCTCGATACGATGTTGCGGTCGATGAAAATCATTGATGGAAGCGAAAAAAATCGAGTAGACACACTGAAAACAGACTCATTGTCACCTTAGGTAGGGTACATTGGCAGCAACGTGGAACTTGGAACCAGCGTCAAAATCCAATTTTGATCTGACGACCGGTGAACTCACTCCCTGTATGTTCTGTCTCAAGCGCCACCATTCACAGTTCAGGTGCTGGCTTCTCGTCTCGCCCGAGAACACTTGCCAACGCCACATGTCAACAAGATAGCTGAACGGAAGAAAGGCTATTTTATCCAGAGCTGTGTGCATGAGAAAATTCATATTGACCTGCAACACATGAAAACACCATTGATCAATTAAAACCTGTGTGACAATATAGAATGCATATACAAATGTGATCACCCCGGAATTTATCGGAATTAATTGTGTGACACACATACATACACATACATACACACAGAACACACACATAATACACAGAACACACATACACACAGAACACACACACAGAACACACACACACACTTAGAACACACACACACACACACATAATACACAGAACATAAATAATACACAGAACACACATACACACACACACACACCCAGAAAACACAGAACATACACACACAGAACACACACACACACAGAACACACACACACAGAACACACACACACAGAACACACATACACACAGAACACACATACACACACAGAACACACACACACACAGAACACACATACACACACAGAAAACACGCACACACACACAGAACACACACATACACACAGAACACACACACACACACAGAACACACACACACACACACAGAACACACATACACACATAACACACATACACATAGAACACACATACACACAGAACACACACATAATACACACAGAACACACATACACACAGAACACACATACACACAGAACACACATACACACAGAACACACATACACACAGAACACACATACACGCGAAATTGTGATATTTGTTTAATTGTTCACCGTATCAATCTCGATATACATAAAGTCCACTCACATTACGTAAATATACTATTACAATTGTTGAATAGTCTTGAAAATTGAATATTCTTGAAAGAATAGTCATCTGGACAAATTCAGTGAACTCACTTTAGGGTCGGAAACGGATCCATTGAAAAGGCCAATTGCTTTCAGATGTTTGGGAGTCATAGCAGACAGAGCGAACGTGTCTCCAACAGCTTCATGAAAACCTGGACAAATTGTCAGTGTATTGATCATGATAAAATCACTATATATATTTAGCTTTCAATGTATATTTATCAATAAAGTATTCATCTTAATTCGAGTAATAAATAGTTGAATATTTCAAACAGCTGAAAATATTGAAATTCCTCGATCTAGTAAACTATAATATTCTGATAAAAATGAATCCGGTATTTAATATGAAGATGCCTACACGGAAAAAACAGAAATTTGAGTTTTTCCAAAATGGAAAATAAATTATGGAACCAATTTTCGATGTCACTGAAAAAATACGAAAGATGTCAGATAAAAACCAAATGTGCAATCATTCTAATTGATAATTATTTGAGACAATATTGAATTCAAGCTGGTGGGTCACAATATCATGTTTTCTTTCTGAATGGCAAATAAATTTGATTGATTGATTGATTGAAAATGATTTAGGATGATAATTCTAAAGTGACATTAATTAATTAATAGATAATATATTAACGAGCCGGCAATGCTTGTTGAGTTTGGAGAATATGTACCTGGATTGGCCCCTCTTCTGAAGACAACAGGAAGACGTCTTGTTTCCATGAAGTAGTGAATGTGACCCATCTCGTGATGAACGGTGATGAGATCTTTCATGTTTACTTCAGTGCAAATTTTTAGCCTAAATATCGCCACACACACACACACACACACACACACACACACACACACACACACACACACACACACACACACACACATACAAACATGTATCAAACTACACAAATTGTATCATTTCATTTAACGTTTCATTGAGGTGGTAAAGGTTAAATGTTAAATGCCTAAGTGACAGCTGCTACACGGGAAGAAGTCGAAGCTTATGAACACACACAGGCGTGCCCCGTGCAGCTCGCTGCCACCGCAGAACCGACCCTCTCCACGCTATGGCGCCACAAGGACGGAGGACGTATTAGAGAGAGCCACCTCCCCAGAACACATGACTGATATCTGGTACCATCATTTACTGTTGGGTGGACAGGGGCTGTTGGATTATAGAAATTCTGCTTCGCCGGGTTTCGAACCGCGGACATCCCGCTTGTGAGGCGGGTGTGCTACCACTACACCACGGAATCCACGCTTAGTCCGGCACTCATGAAATCCTCACCTGAAATCGTCACGGATACACATATCGGCCGCCGAGGCCTGGCACAACAGCTGGCGTCCGTCACGCGGCTTCTCCAACACCGACTTGCTCCAGAACGTTGGAGACATTGGTGGCAGACCGAGTGACTCGCCAAACTGCTCGGCCAGTCTAAACATGCGCTCTGGAGTGTAGCTCTTTAACGCCCAACCCAAACACACGCATACACACACACATACACACATACATGGATGAGGAACTTCATGGATGAGGAAGTGGTAAAAAATTTGATAAAAAATGTGATAAGGCACCCACTAGAATACGCGGCAGTAATTTGGGCTCACCACAATAAAAACATATCGCTAGGTTAGAGAAAGTCCAAAAAGTAACGACTAAGCTGTTAACATCATTGAGTTCGTTAAATTATGAAAAAAGGTTAGAGAAAATTGGGTTGTCGTCACTGGAAAAGAGAAGGTTAAGGGGGGATTTAATAAACGTTTTCAAGCAGAGCGTTGGTATGGAACGATTGGATAGGAAAGATTGGGTGGTTTGGAGTACGAGGGACCATAGGGAACACAATAAATGTCTACAGCAAACCCGGGTATTAAGGGATATAAAGAAGTACAGTTTCCCAAGTAGGTGTATAGATATATGGAACCGTCTGGTTAAAGAGATAGTTCAATCAAACAGTATAGCACAGTTCAAGCATAGGTTAGATAAATGTGGGTATGGAGACAGGACAGTCTGAGCCCTGCTCATTTCCTGTAAACTACAACTGTGAGTACATACAGGTCATGAATATAAATAAGCGTTTGTTTAAGACTTTAAGACGTTTGTTTAAGCGTTTGTAAGACTATTTGTTTTTTGTTGTAAAATACAAACTTAATTTCCTTATATTTATCGGAATATACCAATAACATGCGTTGTCTTTCTAGAAATTTTTATTTTCCACCATCTTTCCATTCATTTTATAATATTTAATAATTAATTTTAACAAAATAATATAAATTATGTGCTTAATATGAATTACTTGTAATACTTTTCTAGTTTGGCGATAGATCATTGTGACTGACTACGGCGGGTCAATATTACCACTGAAAATTGGTCGGTTAGTGGATATTATAGTGTTGATCGACAAGTGTAGTTAATTGAACCTGATTTTGCATTTCAGCTGTCACATCGATCGACGCATGTTGTGGATAAGGCTTGACCAGATCGGCGATATTTGTCCACGATTGAGCCCACATGTCTCCTGAAAACACAAATGGTTCATTTGTATTAATTATGAGTATCACTAATTATAGGTCCTTGATTATAATTATTTGAGGTCCTTGATTGAGTACAACCTTAATATTTTCAACCTTGTGTATCAAATAATGTACATCAGTTTTTTATATAATGCGTATATATAAAAGTCCTATTAAATATAACCTAATTATATATGTGGTAATAAATTAAATATTTAATTATATTATATTAATATCTATAAAATGTGTTAATATGGACAAAAAATAACGAAAAATTACCATCTCATATCTCATATGAGATATTATTAGTAACTTGATAAGTAACGTGTACTAATATAAGCAACTTGATAAGTAACTTGTACTATTATAAGTAACTTGATAGGTAACTTGTTATATTATAAGTAACTTGTTATATTATAAGTAACTTGTTATATTATAAGTAACTTGTTATATTATAAGTAACTTGTTATATTATAAGTAACTTGTTATATTATAAGTAACTTGTTATATTATAAGTAACTTGTTATATTATAAGTAACTTGTTATATTATAAGTAACTTGTTATATTATAAGTAACTTGTTATATTATAAGTAATTTGTTATATTATAAGTAACTTGTTATATTATAAGTAACTTGTTATATTATAAGTAACTTGTTATATTATAAGTAAATTGTTATATTATAAGTAACTTGTTATATTATAAGTAACTTGTTATATTATAAGTAACTTGTTATATTATAAGTAACTTGTTATATTATAAGTAACTTGTTATATTATAAGTAACTTGTTATATTATAAGTAACTTGTTATATTATAAGTAATTTGTTATATTATAAGTAACTTGTTATATTATAAGTAACTTGTTATATTATAAGTAACTTGTTATATTATAAGTAACTTGTTATATTATAAGTAACTTGTTATATTATAAGTAACTTGTTATATTATAAGTAACTTGTTATATTATAAGTAACTTGTTATATTATAAGTAACTTGTTATATTATAAGTAACTTGTTATATTATAAGCAACTTGATAGGTAACTTGGACTATTTTAAGTCACTTGATAGGTAACTTGTACTATTATAAGTAACTTGTACTATTATAAGTAACTTGTACTATTATAAGTAACTTGTACTATTATAAGTAACTTGTACTATTATAAGTAACTTGATAAGTAACTTGTACTATTATTAGTAACTTGACAAGTAACTTGTACTATTATAAGTAACTTGACAAGTAACTTGTACTATTATAAGTAACTTGATAGGTAACTTGTACTATTATAAGTAACTTGATAAGTAACTTGAACTATTATAAGTAACTTGATAGGTATGCATAGGTATACCGCTAAGGGGTATGATATATATCAAGTTACCCGCGAGGTATACATGGGGGTATACGTACACCCATGGAGTCGGCGGGGTATACAAACCCCCAGCTGATCCCTTGCTTTACGTTCAGTTGAGGTCAAACGTTAATTATCAGTTGGTGTGTGTGTGTGTGTCAGTGTGATTGTGTGTATGTGTGTGTGTGTGTCAGTGTGTGTATGTGTGTGTGTCAGTGTGAGTGTGTGTAAGTGTGTGTGTGTGTGTGTGTCAGTGTGTGTAAGATGTAAGATGTAAGATGTATATTTGTCAACATCATCAGTATTATATCAGTACATACATATTATATCAGTTTTTTTCATTTCACGTTGACTATGCCCAATAAGCCTATGGCTTCTTTTAGGGCATGCTCAGTAACACAATATTCTGACAATGTACAGTACGTCTAAATAACACTTCTAGCATTCATACATTCGTACACAAAATTCCTACCGCGAACATTCATACATTCATACATTCCTACCGCGAACATTCATATATTCGCACATTCTTATCGCGAACATTCATACATGCACACATTCATACACACACACATTCGTACTACGAACATTCATACGTTCATACACACACATCCCTACTACGAACATTAGTACATTCTTACGCACGTGTGTGTGAGTGAGTGTGTGTGTGTGTGTCAGTGTGATTGTGTGTGTGTGTGTGTGTGTGTGTGTGTGTGTGTGTGTGTGTGTCAGTGTGATTGTGTGTGTGTGTGTGTGTGTGTGTGTCAGTGTGATTGTGTGTGAATGCCGGCGTATTTGTGGCAATTGTGGGCAGTTACCCAGGAGATGAGCGGGGATGGGAGCTTTGTCAGGCACCAAATTGACTCCGTACACTTGCTGCAGCCTGGTGCGCACATAAGCATGTAGCTGTTCGTACAGTGGAGCCAGCTGGTCCCACAACAAGGCCACTTGAGTCTTGAAATCAGCCGATTCATACTCTTCCAGCCACATATCGGACGCGTCGGCAAATCCTGCCACGACAAAACACCACCATTATCTCTCACTCTCTCTCTCTCTCCGACACTGCCTCCATTTCTCTCTCTATGTCGTCCCCTGGCTCACAATGTGCATGCTTGTTATGCCTGCACTGCACTAACATCACGAATGTACAACAAAAATTATATAACAACGCAATATCATGATATCAGTACAACATTATAATTAGGGCTGTCAAAAAAGTAACCTAAAAATAAGAAAAAAGTATATTTATTTTCGAGAAAAAGTAACCTAAAAATAACCTATGAGTTTTAATGTTATTATCACATTTGCATCGCTATATCACATGTGTATCACGCCTTTGCTGATTAGTGCGCTATAGGAAATACACGGTTTGTTTGTGGTTTGTTTGTGAACCTAAAAATTCACCTAATAACCTATAAGAAGGTAACCTAAAATAACCTAATCTTCGTAAAAATAACCTTAAAAAGGTCAATTTCAGTTTGCAGTTCTGAAGGAAGAAACTACACCAGTCCTTCTTTTCTATCCTCTTTCCGAGTTGGTACTATTTTTCCACCCTCTCTCCGATCTGGTACCATTTTTACAACAAACCACCAAAAGTGACTAAATATTGTTTGGCTAACATCGCAAAAAGGAGCATAACCATCAAAATGTAATTTAAAAGTGGAAAGATAATACAATAGTGAAATATACTAATTGCAAATGTAAATATTTCAGTAATGGTCGCAATAATGTTTTATATATTGTTTCAACGGAACTTTTTATCAAATAGCACGTACTAGAGCTTGTATAATAGTGTTGGCGTATACACTGCATGTGTGAATGCCCCCCGTCCTCCCATATGTAGCACCCTATGCTCACAGTCTTATCAATGTAAAACGTGGGAAAATGGCGCTATCTCACGCCCTGAAAATCACGTGCTAATTCCTGTTCAAGTAAATGCCTACTGTCAAGTGCTACGGTGCAGTATCTGTTAAGGAGAGCTCACACATCGTACTATACCACGCTCCAAACATCTCACGACACCCTCCGGCTCGTGGGCATTTCCTAAAACGGTATCACGCTATCCTGCGTACCCAAAAACGTGTAGATATTGAGTAGCACAGATATGAAGGTGAATATCAATGGCTAAATCCTAACAGCAGAAATTTTGACATTTCATGATCTTGAGACCTAATATTCCATCTCTTTTCCTATTTTATCCTCATATATACCGTTTTTGTACCTCTTATCTGCAAAAAGTCACCGAACTTCGTGGTAAACTTACTTAATAACAAGACAAATAACAAAAGGTAACCTGACGCTCAAAATGTAACCTAAAAGCAAAAAAGTAACCTAAAAGCAAAAGAGTAACCTAAAAGCAAAAAAAGTAGCCTAACGATGAAAAAGTAACTTTTGGTAACCTAATACCTTTTTTAATAATTATCGTACACCACTGTTTCATGCAGTTTTAGGTAGCTTATGAAAAAGTGACCTTTAGGTGAAAAAGTAACTTTATTAACTTTTGACAGCCCTAATTATAATATAATCTACTTAATAAAAGTGAATATAATAGCTTTCCAAAAAGTAAAAAATGCGCAAACAAGTGTTTTGCGTGCAAAACCAATTAGTTTTTTTTAACAATTTGTGGACAATTTTTCGTGTTGGCCCACCGTTTTTCTTGGCCACTTTATCAATAAGTTGCACGTATTCAAGGAAACGGCTGCGTATTTTGCGTCCAGTAGCGTTTCTCCAGCCGACCCACAAATGTTGCAACTGCTCTGCATCACGACTGCTAGCCATCAATTCAGTCAAGTCTGACAGACGCAAACATCAGCAGAATTGCAACAAAAATCAAGTAGTATTCAATACAAATTGGAAATTCTTAAATAATTTCAGGACTATTATATATAAAATTATACCTTGATTATTTTTAATGAACTAATTATAAATGATAAAAATATATATAGCGTAAATATTTATTTTACGAATTTTTGGCTCAAAAACGAATATGAAGTATTTTTGCGCTTAAACAGCTTTCATTTTAGACATCAATGCATGTTCTCTTATTGACTAACTCACTGCCCGACGACATGTTCAGCTTCTTTCTAATAAAATCCTTCAAATACCCGGCGTCTATTTTCTCAAGTGAAATTCGATATGTACCCCCCTCCCCAGAGTGATTACTGTTTTGGAACGTGCATTAGAAAAAGGTCAATTGAAACATTTGGCCTATACAACGTCAATTTCTCAATAAACATGTTATTTCACAATAAAAGGGTCTATTTTTCGCGTGTACGCACAAAATTGTCCTTTTTTCGGAGATAAGTAATGCGGTCAGCCTAGAGGCAAATGAGTGTAGTATTGAGGCAAAAAAAATAATTCCCACCAGGTTTGAGACTGAGAGTGCAGTTTTTGGCGCCAACACTGCACACCTTGGCAGAACCGTACTCTTTCTTCATTTGAGTGTCCAAATCGTTCATCTGCGTGTTGGCAATAATTCACCAGTCAGATCAAGCCCACAGAATCAACGTATCATAATGAATTTCATTTCGTTTCATTAGGAACATTTCTTTTATATCAACGCCATATTTTCAACATCAAAAACCTGATTTACATTAATTGATACACAAGTATGAAAATATCGATGTGTATGCGCTCAACATAATTATGCGGGGTAATTAAGGAGCAAACAGCTAGAGTTAGCACGAGAACAGTTGCAATTATGAAAACAGTCTGATAATTTGAGCATAATTGTGTGCGTCGTACAGTTTTAAGCTCGGCAGCGGGCAGAATGGCACGGTATGGCTTGCTCATGAATTGAAACCCTCTCTTCATCAGCTTATTAGTCAATTTCGACCAGTCAACATTCTTCACCCGAGTCCAGCGTTGTTTCAACAAAGCGGCCTGTTTCTTCTTCTCGTTCAGCTGAACAGCACAGGACACAACACAACACATTCAGTCGTGTGTAGAACAGCCCAGTGTCCAGTTTGACAAGATGGCAACAAGTTATGACTCCGTGCGCAGTTAGTAGGATTGGCTGCACAATTTCGCACGAACACAGCAGTAACGTTCTTATATTGACAGCGGTGTAGATTCGTGTCGAGCCTTGAGGGAATGACAACCATCATGCATTAGTGTTCAAGGTTGACTCAGTTGGTCAATTGTATGGGAGCCTAAACTATTTTCGACCTATTAAAATAAAAATTAAAACATATTTTGTATAAGAATACTAAAAAGCACAATATAGATGCGATATCACGTGACAAATATATTACAATACTTCTTCATTATCTCAATGTTTGCTATATGTTCTCACCAGCAGAATTCTGTTATGTTCGGTCATGTTGGTCATGTAGTTCCAGGATGCAAGCGAGGCATCACGACAAGCTTTGATATCCTGCCTATTAAAATCGTTCAGAAGTTTACGGGACGCCTGCGTGAAGTTCTGCAGTTCCGACGAAGTCACATTACTGGACCGGCACGAAGGTAGGACGGTCGCCAGCACAACCACCACCACCACGACCAGGAGGTGACGTGGTGTAACAGACACACACCTCACCATGTCTACCGTCCGCCTGTCACACACCAACTGAACTGGACGACCAGACGCTGCTGCCGTGTGCTACTGCTTCTCCACCAGTAGCTCAAGTGATTGAGACCAACACACTCGCGCCGGTTAACATCACCTCCGATCACGCCACATGCATACTCATTATTAAATTAATATTCAAGCTGTGTGTGTGTTTGTGCGCGTGTTTCGCTGAATCGATCACTGCACGGTCAAATTGGTGAGGTTGCGCAATAATTACTAACACACACACACACACACACACACACACACACACACACACACACACACACACACACACACACACAGGGTTCGGTGTAAAATCAACCTGTTCTCCGAGTTAGCACAGGAATAATGGTGTAAGTCATGACTCGATCACGCCATTGCAACAACAGCATGCATCACGCAAACTGGTTCTTCTCTCTCAACTGGCGTGTGTGATGCTCAAGCACACACACACACACACACACACACACACACAGACACACACACACTTACATGCAACACATTACAATTACAACACAACAACACATAGACAGCATACAATGGAGAAACATACAGACACAAGAACGGAAAACACACGCATGAAGCACATACACATAGAAGACAGAATTAGGAAACAATCAGACCTTATATTCAGTACTAATATATACAATATTATTAAGACAGTAATAAGACTTGGTGATAAAGAATTTTTTTGTATGTTTTTTTAAAAGAGATATAGATTTGATTGAGCGTATAGAGGGAGAAAGCCTATTGTAGATACGAGGTCCTAAGATAGAGAAATAACGATTGTAGTGAGAATGCCTAGAAGGAAAGGAAGGTTCAACTAGTAGAAAAGGATCGTTAGAAGACCTAAGAGAGAGAGATGAGGTTTTATAAGACAGCTATACTCACATGTATATATATTTATGTGTATATATTTATAGCTATACTAAAAGGTTAAATACACAAACGACGTCATAACGAAACTTGTTTTTATTCAATATTCATTCCGACAGTTCCTTTGATAAAATTATGTTTCCCAGGTACACATATGAAACATGGCTAAAACATATATTTCCTATAGCTTTGCACAGCAATGCTCGCACTGCTAGGAGTGCGAACACCCTCGGTTAAGATCTCCTCCTCTAGACATTCAGCATGTGTGTATGTGTGTGTGTATGTTTGTTTGTGTTTGTATGTGTGTATAAATATATATGTATGTGGCAGGTATGCGCCTCGTTTGCGTTCTGCCCTGTTGAAGTTGACATCGGACAATTTGGGCTTTCCCGTGCACGACTCGTGGTATTCCAACTGGCATCACTCGCATCCTACACTGCTCGAGAGATTGGCAGCACTCGATAAAACCGACTAGCCACGCCGTCTGCTCGCGCGCGTGTGTGTATGTGGGTGTGTTTGTATGTATGTGTGTGTGTGTGTGTGTGTCGAGGTGTTCGGTACACAGTCAGGCTGCAGCAGGTAAATTGTGAAACTGATGGTCAAATAGGCAAAGTGGAGGAAAACTTTAGCTCAATAAACCAGTTAAATCGAGCTGCTGCGCTATTTGTACTTTCCAGAAAGCTTCATAAAATACTGACTTTTTAGCACGACTTGTGGATTATTTGAAAATACTGGGATTTTTTTGGCTATCATTTTTTATCAGTTGGACAATTTTGTAAAAATTTGCAATTTTGCTCCAATTCGGTAATTTATGAATATGGTTTGTGAAATATCTCTAAATTTGGCAAATATTATGAAAAATAAGCACGTGTTGTGGCAATTTCTCTCGTAAATATTATTCAACGTCATTGTTTATATAACTCACCTTATTTTCAGTCAATATGCGTAATGTTTGTGTGTGTGTGTTTGTGTTTGCTCAATTTAAAAAAAAAATGCTTGTCAATGGTTGTCACGTGTTTTCCTGTGCTGTTATTTTTCTCAATAATAAACGCCAGTTCGGCTAATTATACCGCTAATTAAACATCAATTTATATTTATTAGATGACTGTCTTCAGGTGTCCGTATGCTGCATACGAATTTTCAAGTTTTTTTTAAAAGTTCCGGGGGCGAGAGGCGAAGTACACACGGTGAATATCTCGTCGATTTCAAAGCAGATTAAAAGTGTATTGACACAACAGTTGCATAAAGTGAAATTCAGCGCGAATGGGTCTAAGCAACACGCGATAACAATTGCTAATACACATGCAAATAGCACAAATGAATCTGTGTGTGTGTGTGTGTGTGTGTGTGTGTGTGTGTGTGTGTGTGTGTGTGTGTGTGTGTGTGTGTGTGTGTGTGTGTGTATTTGTATATGTGTGTGTTTGTGTGTGCTTGTGTGTGTTTGTGTGTGTTTGGAGTTGTAGTTACTGCGCACAACAATATATTTGGAAAAACACAAGCTATATAGCAATTTACAAAGCAAATCTATAAGAAAACGCGATTCATATAATACACAATAAATATATATTTCATATGTGAATTTAGCAATACGAATACAGATAATCAGTTATTAATCATCGATGTATTTTTAAGTATAACATTTTTCGGAGGGCAATCCTCTATGAATTTGTTAAAGCCTGGTAGCCAGTCAAACATCGCATTTGTCTTGTGAACACAAGGAAACACATCATTCGTAACGTACACATAGCACAAACACACACACACACAAATTTGTCACTTCAAGCTCGCTCGCTCTCCAAATATTCCTCGTTGTTGGGAGATTATTGCGGAAAAATTGAAGGCAACAATCAACGCAGCAGCACTCGATCACTTTCGACTGTAGGAGCCGGCGTTTCCTAGTGAATTTAGCAGGCAGACGGGTAGAGTAGGAGAGCAGCGCAGAGCAGCAAAGTAATGAGCGGTTGAGGGCTGATCGTAATGCTGGCCGCCTTATGAAAGGCGTGATGTGTCGCTTTGCGTCCACACATGCTACCTGCTGCACGAATGTCAACATTCAGCGTTTTCTCATTGATTGTAAGAGAAATTGTTATGAGGTATGATTGAATGATAACGTGCCTTCTCCAATGTGTATCGCTTGTAGTTATGCATGACACCGCTGCTGGGATCGAGGTGTGTGCTTGTTTGTGTCATCTGAGTATGTACTCACTAGTTGTTATCACTAGCTGTACCCACTAGTTGTACTCACTAGTTGTACCCACTAGTTGTAATCACTAGTTGTTGTGTACAGGAGATGAGCAACACTGTCAGAATATCCTGTCTCCAAATCCACTGTTTTATCTAATCTACGCTTATATTGTCCAATACTACTTGATTCCACTACACATCTTTTTCTAGACTATTCCAAATGTCGATACACCTGCATGGGAAACTATACTTTTTATATCCCTGTAACCACTCTGGTCTGCCTAAGCCTTATTTGTGTACCCTTCGATCTCTCTCACTAACCAAACTACCCAACCTTTTCTATCCAATTTGTCTTTGCCAGTGCTATGCTTAAAAACTTTCTTAAAAACTTTGATCAAATCACACCTCAGTATACTGTATATATATATATATATATATATATATATATATATATATATGTGTGTGTGTGTGTGTACTGCTCACTTTTCGTCCACCCGACGCTTGTTCCTCTCTCGCGATTCTCTCTCTTCAGCCAGTCTTCCAGAGGCTGGAAGTACTCCCTGAGCGCCGAGGCGTCCATGTTGCGCTGGCCAGTCATGGCTTGGAGAACATCGGGCCATTTCTTAGAGAATCCCGCTCCCATAATTTTGCTGTGAATTATTAAGTGAAGCACCTTGACAATTACTCAACATATTACTCATCACTCTCTGTATAGTCACAAACTAGTCCGTTTTGATGAGCAGCTAAGATGCTTAATAGAAGATGAGATGCTAAAGATGCTTAATAGGATGCCTCAAGTTATAAGCATGAGCTATCCTCATGGGCCTTTTATTGGTAAGATGGATATAGGTGGTAAACAGAGGAATGGTAAACTTCATCTGGTGCAAATATTTCAAAATACCTTCACAAATAAACCGCTAATGTGTAATATTACCATGATTTCTGACATATCACTGTGGTTTAGTGCGTCAAACATAGCTATTTTGCTAGAACCTGTATTCCACTTTCTAGGCCCTGAATGTATATTAGCGTATGATACTCTGCAGAAAAATTAGGTCGTCCAGGCTTGCCAGAAAATCTGTCCTCAAATCTGGCTGTCATGTGATGTTCGGAGATGAGTGTGTGTGTGTGTGTGTGTGTGTGTGTGTGTGTGTGTGTGTGTGTGTGTGTGTGTGTGTGTGTGTGTGTGTGTGTGTGTGTGTGTGTGTGTGTGTGTGTGTGTGTGTGTGTGTGTGTGTGTGTGTGTGTGTGTGTGTGTGTGTGTGTGTGTGTGTGTGTGTGTGTGTGTGTGTGTGTGTGTGTGTGTGTGTGTGTGTGTGTGTGTGTGTGTGTGTGTGTGTGTGTGTGTGTGTGTGTGTGTGTGTGTGTGTGTGTGTGTGTGTGTGTGTGTGTGTGTGTGTGTGTGTGTGTGTGTGTGTGTGTGTGTGTGTGTGTGTGTGTGTGTGTGTGTGTGTGTGTGTGTGTGTGTGTGTGTGTGTGTGTGTGTGTGTGTGTGTGTGTGTGTGTGTGTGTGTGTGTGTGTGTGTGTGTGTGTGTGTGTGTGTGTGTGTGTGTGTGTGTGTGTGTGTGTGTGTGTGTGTGTGTGTGTGTGTGTGTGTGTGTGTGTGTGTGTGTGTGTGTGTGTGTGTGTGTGTGTGTGTGTGTGTGTGTGTGTGTGTGTGTGTGTGTGTGTGTGTGTGTGTGTGTGTGTGTGTGTGTGTGTGTGTGTGTGTGTGTGTGTGTGTGTGTGTGTGTGTGTGTGTGTGTGTGTGTGTGTGTGTGTGTGTGTGTGTGTGTGTGTGTGTGTGTGTGTGTGTGTGTGTGTGTGTGTGTGTGTGTGTGTGTGTGTGTGTGTGTGTGTGTGTGTGTGTGTGTGTGTGTGTGTGTGTGTGTGTGTGTGTGTGTGTGTGTGTGTGTGTGTGTGTGTGTGTGTGTGTGTGTGTGTGTGTGTGTGTGTGTGTGTGTGTGTGTGTGTGTGTGTGTGTGTGTGTTTACCTGAGGAAAATGACATAATATGAGCTATAGTAGTAATGAATGAAACTCGTGTCTTGCGGATACTCGATAAGAATGCTTGCTGTGCATCTGAATCAGTGTTGCGCTTATATTTGTGCTAATTCACAATTCACTTACGACAGTTTGCGTCCAGCATCTATGCTGCCAGCGATGTCACACTGATGCAGCGGGGTCGACCTGTTTCCCGGCTTATACTGACCGGCTGCGATACACAGTGCCTTGTGGAACTGAAACTGCAGGATGGTTGACACAAAATACCTGCGTCACACAAAATGGAATGGCTAACTCGACACGCAATTAATTGTTCTATTCCGTGGTGTAGTGGTATGACACCCGCTTCACAAGCGGCAGGTCCATGGTTCGAAACCCGGTGGGGGAGAGTTTCTTTGGGCGATTTCTATAATCTGACAGCCCCTGACCACCCAGCAGTAAATGATAGTACCATATATCAGTCATGTGTTGTGCCATGCATTCTGGGGAGGTGGCTCTCTCTAATACGTCTTCCGTCCTTGTGGCGCCATTGTGTGGAGAGGGTCGGTTCTGCGGTGGCAGCGAGCTGCACGGGTTACACCTGCTACTTTTCAAGAACTGTCCAGCCAAAGAATGTGCTTATTTGAGCTCAAAATGCTCTCGATACGATGTTGCGGTCGATGAAAATCATTGATGGAAGCGGAAAAAAATCGAGTAGACACACTGAAAACAGACTCATTGTCACCTTAGGTAGGGTACATTGGCAGCAACGTGGAACTTGGAACCAGCGTCAAAATCCAATTTTGATCTGACGACCGGTGAACTCACTCCCTGTATGTTCTGTCTCAAGCGCCACCATTCACAGTTCAGGTGCTGGCTTCTCGTCTCGCCCGAGAACACTTGCCAACGCCACATGTCAACAAGATAGCTGAACGGAAGAAAGGCTATTTTATCCAGAGCTGTGTGCATGAGAAAATTCATATTGACCTGCAACACATGAAAACACCATTGATCAATTAAAACCTGTGTGACAATATAGAATGCATATACAAATGTGATCACCCCGGAATTTATCGTAAATAATTGTGTGACACACATACATACACATACATACACACAGAACACACACATAATACACAGAACACACATACACACAGAACACACACACAGAACACACACACACACATAATACACAGAACATAAATAATACACAGAACACACATACACACACACACACACCCAGAACACACAGAACATACACACACAGAACACACACACACACAGAACACACACACACAGAACACACACACACATAACACACATACACACAGAACACGCATACACACACACAGAACACACACACACACACAGAACACACATACACACACACAGAAAACACACACACACACAGAACACACACATACACACAGAACACACATACACACACACACACACCCAGAACACACAGAACATACACACACAGAACACACACACACACAGAACACACACACACAGAACACACACACACAGAACACACATACACACAGAACACGCATACACACACACAGAACACACACACACACACACAGAACACACATACACACACACAGAAAACACACACACACACAGAACACACATACACAAAGAACACACATACACACAGAACACACATACACACAGAACACACATACACACAGAACACACATACACACATACACACAGAACACACATACACACAGAACACACATACACACATACACACAGAACACACATACACGCAAAATTGTGATATTTGTTTAATTGTTCACCGTATCAATCTCGATATACATAAAGACCACTCACATTACGTAAATATACTATTACAATTGTTGAATAGTCTTGAAAATTGAATATTCTTGAAAGAATAGTCATCTGGACAAATTCAGTGAACTCACTTTAGGGTCGGAAACGGATCCATTGAAAAGGCCAATTGCTTTCAGATGTTTGGGAGTCATAGCAGACAGAGCAAACGTGTCTCCAACAGCTTCATGAAAACCTGGACAAATTGTCAGTGTATTGATCATGATAAAATCACTATATATATTTAGCTTTCAATGTATATTTATCAATAAAGTATTCATCTTAATTCGAGTAATAAATAGTTGAATATTTCAAACAACTGAAAATATTGAAATTCCTCGATCTAGTAAACTACAATATTCTGATAAAAATGAATCCGGTATTTAATATGAAGATGCCTACACGGAAAAAACAAAAATTTGAGTTTTTCCACAATGGAAAATAAATTATGGAACCAATTTTCGATGTCACTGAAAAAATACGAAAGATGTCAGATAAAAATCAAATGTGCAATCATTCTAATTGAGAATTATTTGAGACAATATTGAATTCAAGCTGGTGGATCACAATATCATGTTTTCTTTCTGAATGGCAAATAAATTTGATTGATTGATTGATTGAAAATGATTTAGGATGATAATTCGAAAGTGACAGTAATTAATAAATAGATAATATATTAACGAGCCGGCAACGCTTGTTGAGTTTGGAGAATATGTACCTGGATTGGCCCCTCTTCTGAAGACAACAGGAAAACGTCTTGTTTCCATGAAGTAGTGAATGTGACCCATCTCGTGATGAACGGTGATGAGATCTTTCATGTTTACTTCAGTGCACATTTTTAGCCTAAATATCGCCACACACACACACACACACACACACACACACACACACACACACACACACACACACACACACACACACATACAAACATGTATCAAACTACACAAATTGTATAATTTCATTTAACGTTTCATTGAGGTGGTAAAGGTTAAATGTTAAATGCCTAAGTGACAGCTGCTACACGGGAAGAAGTCGAAGCTTATGAACACACACAGGCGTGCCCCGTGCAGCTCGCTGCCACCACAGAACCGACCCTCTCCACGCTATGGCGCCACAAGGACGGATGACGTATTAGAGAGGACCACCTCCCCAGAATGCATGACATAACACATGACTGATATCTGGTACCATCATTTACTGTTGGGTGGACAGGAGCTGATGGATTATATAAATTCTGCTTCGCCGGGTTTCGAACCACGGACCTCCCGCTTGTGAGGCGGGTGTGCTACCACTACACCACGGAATCCACACTTAGTCCGGCACTCATGAAATCCTCACCTGAAATCGTCACGGATACACATATCGGCCGCCGAGGCCTGGCACAACAGCTGGCGTCCGTCACGCGGCTTCTCCAACATCGACTTGCTCCAGAACGTTGGAGACATTGGTGGCAGACCGAGTGACTCGCCAAACTGCTCGGCCAGTCTAAACATGCGCTCTGGAGTGTAGCTCTTTAACGCCCAACCCAAACACACGCATACACACACACATACACACATACATGGATGAGGAACTTCATGGATGAGGAAGTGGTAAAAAAATTGATAAAAAATGTGATAAGGCACCCACTAGAATACGCGGCAGTAATTTGGGCTCACCACAATAAAAACATATCGCTAGGTTAGAGAAAGTCCAAAAAGTAGCGACTAAGCTGTTAACATCATTGAGTTCGTTAAATTATGAAAAAAGGTTAGAGAAAATTGGGTTGTCGTCACTGGAAAAGAGAAGGTTAAGGGGGGATTTAATAAACGTTTTCAAGCAGAGCGTTGGTATGGAACGATTGGATAGGAAAGATTGGGTGGTTTGGAGTACGAGGGACCATAGGGAACACAATAAATGTCTACAGCAAACCCGGGTATTAAGGGATATAAAGAAGTACAGTTTCCCAAGTAGGTGTATAGATATATGGAACCGTCTGGTTAAAGAGATAGTTCAATCAAACAGTATAGCACAGTTCAAGCATAGGTTAGATAAATGTGGGTATGGAGACAGGACAGTCTGAGCCCTGCTCATTTCCTGTAAACTACAACTGTGAGTACAACTGTGAGTACATACAGGTCATGAATATAAATAAGCGTTTGTTTAAGACTTTAAGACGTTTGTTTAAGCGTTTGTAAGACTATTTGTTTTTTGTTGTAAAATACAAACTTAATTTCCTCATATTTATCGGAGCATACCAATAACATGCGTTGTCTTTCTAGAAATTTTTATTTTTCACCACCTTTCCATTCATTTTATAATATTTAATAATTAATTTTAACAAAATAATATAAATTATGTGCTCAATATGAATTACTTGGAATACTTTTCTAGTTTGGCGATAGATCATTGTGACTGGCTACGGCGGGTCAATATTACCACTGAAAATTGGTCGGTTCGTGCATATTATAGTGTTGATCGACAAGTGTAGTTAATTGAACCTGATTTTGCATTTCAGCTGTCACATCGATCGACGCATGTTGTGGATAAGGCTTGACCAGATCGGCGATGTTTGTCCACGATTGAGCCCACATGTCTCCTGCAAACACAAATGGTTCATTCATATAAATTATGATTTTCACTAATTTTAGGTCCTTGGTTATAATTATTTGAGGTCCTTGATTGAGTACAACCTTAAAATTTTCAACCTTGTGTATGAAATAATGTACATCAATTTTTTCATATAATGCGTTTATATAAAAATCCTATTAAATATAACCTAATTATTAGGGTGACTTTTTGGTGCGCTAAAAATTGAGAAAAGTTGCGGTAAAAAATCCTAAAAGTTGCGCTAAAAAGTTGCACTTAAAATTTCACTAAAACCCGTAAAAGTGAGTGAAAATCACTTAATTATGAAAAACACTTTTTGTGAGGAAAATTTGTACGTTTTACATTCGATAACTATTACCACAATACACTCGCAGTTGTGGTAGAATTGCATGCTTCACGAGCTTCAACTGTCACCTCACTGGCGATTTGGAAGCGCTAAAAATCGCAAATATTGGCGCTAATAAGTTGAACTCAATGGTTCGCTAAATATCGTCAATTTTGAATAATAGGGTAATAAAATTTAAACACTGAAACCACTCCTTAACATTACTCCTTGGGAATTTCACGTTTTTTTATACTTAATGCATTTTGAGCATTGGCGGTTGCGTTAAGATTGTGTGTTTCACATGCTTGTCTAGTCTATCGAGTCTGTCGCACTGATGCCTGGTAGTGATATTTAAATACACAATATATTTTTAAATTATCACTTGATGTTGATTTTCTTTAATGTTTCAAAGTCTAAATGGATTTTGCAGTTAAAACATCATCTGATTATGCGGTACATATATTCAAGTGTTGTTGATCTAACTAGTTGCTTTAAGGTTGCTCGAAAAGTATTAAAACTAATGTTTAATTCTATTGCACAAATGCAAGTGTCTATATCCGAGATTTATGTCTATATTATATTTTATATGTCTGCATTGTGTCTATACATGTGTCCGTATGTGGTGCTATGCACACACAGGATGTCTAGCACCACACACAGACACAATGTTCACACGCCTTCCAGATACATGTTTACCGAGTTTATGTTGACAATACATGAACATATACTGCATTGTACACCTTTACAACTGAACATTTTTCTTGATAGTGTGAAATAATTGTTCTAAAAGTTCTAACAATTGTCCTAAATCTATATAGTTGATCTTAAAAATGAAAAAGTTGCGCTAAAAACAAAAAGTTGCAAAAAGTTGCATTTATAAATTATTTAATATTTACATCAGATCAATAAAATATTGATTTTTAGGCTACTTTTGACAAACAAATTCTATGATAAAAAAGTTGCATTTGCAACAAAAGGTCACCCTACTAATTATATATGTGGTAATAAATTAAATATTTAATTATATTATATTAATATATATTAAATGTGTTAATATGGACAAAAAACAACGAAAATTTCTATTTTTAGATTAATAACGTGTACTATTATAAGTAGCTTGATAGGTATGCATAGGTATACCGCTAAGGGGTATGATATATATAAAGTTACCCGCGAGGTATACATGGGGGTATACGTACACCCATGGAGTCGGCGGGGTATACAAACCCCCAGCTGAACCCTTGCTTTACGTTCAATTGAGGTCAAACGTTAATTATCAGTTGGTGTGTGTGAGTGTGTGTGAGTGTGTCAGTGTGTGTATGTGTATGTGTCAGTGTGAGTGTGTGTGTGTGTGTGTCAGTGTGATTGTGTGTGAATGCCGGCGTATTTGTGGCAATTGTGGGCAGTTACCCAGGAGATGAGCGGGGATGGGAGCTTTGTCAGGCACCAAATTGACTCCGTACACTTGCTGCAGCCTGGTGCGCACATAAGCATGTAGCTGTTCGTACAGTGGAGCCAGCTGGTCCCACAACAAGGCCACTTGAGTCTTGAAATCAGCCGATTCATACTCTTCCAGCCACATATCGGACGCGTCGGCAAATCCTGCCACGACAAAACACCACCATTCTCTCTCACTCTCTCTCTCTCTCCGACACTGCCTCCATTTCTCTCTCTATGTCGTCCCCTGGCTCACAGTGTGCATGTTTGTTATGCCTGCACTGCACTAACATCACGAATGCACAACAAAAATTATATAACAACGCAATATCATGATATCAGTACAACATTATAATTATGGCTGTCAAAAAAGTAACCTAAAAATCAGAAAAAAGTAAATTTATTTTCGAGAAAAAGTAACCTAAAAATAACCTATGAGTTTTAATGTTATTATCACATTTGCATCGCTATATCACATGTGTATCACGCCTTTGCTGATTAGTGCGCTATAGGAAATACACGGTTTGTTTGTGGTTTGTTTGTGAACCTAAAAATTCACCTAATAACCAATAAGAAGGTAACCTAAAATAACCTAATCTTCGTAAAAATAACCTTAAAAAGGTCAATTTCAGTTTGCAGTTCTGAAGGAAGAAACTACACCAGTCCTTCTTTTCTATCCTCTTTCCGAGTTGGTACTATTTTTCCACCCTCTCTCCGATCTAGTACCATTTTTACAACAAACCACCAAAAGTGACTAAATATTGTTTGGCTAACATCGCAAAAAGGAGCATAACCATCAAAATGTAATTTAAAAGTGGAAAGATAATACAATAGTGAAATATACTAATTGCAAATGTAAATATTTCAGTAATGGTCGCAATAATGTTTTATATATTGTTTCAATTGAACTTCTATCAAATAGCACGTACTACAGTTTGCATATTAGTGTGAGGGTAAACACTGCATGTGTGAATGCCCCCCGTCCTCCCATATGTAGCACTCTGTGCTCACAGTCTTATCAATGTAAAACGTGGGAAAATGGCGCTATCTCACGCCCTGAAAATCACGTGCTAATTCCTGTTCAAGTAAATGCGTACTGTCAAGTGCTACAGTGCAGTATCTGTTAAGGAGAGCTCACACATCGTACTATACCACGCTCCAAAGATCTCACGACACCCTCCGGCTCGTGGGCATTTCCTAAAACGGAATCACGCTATCCTGCGTACCCAAGAACGTGTAGATATTGAGTAGCACAGATATGAAGGTGAATATCAATGGCTAAATCCTAACAGCAGAAATTCTGACATTTCATGATCTTGAGACCTAATATTCCATCTCTTTTCCTATTTTATCCTCATATATACCGTTTTTGTACCTCTTATCTGCAAAAAGTCACCGAACTTCGTGGTAAACTTACTTAATAACAAGACAAATAACAAAAGGTAACCTGACGCTCAAAATGTAACCTAAAAGCAAAAAAGTAACCTAAAAGCAAAAGAGTAACCTAAAAGCAAAAAAAGTAGCCTAACGATGAAAAAGTAACTTTTGGTAACCTAATACCTTTTTTAATAATTATCGTACACCACTGTTTCATGCAGTTTTAGGTAGCTTATGAAAAAGTGACCTTTAGGTGAAAAAGTAACTTTATTAAATTTTGACAGCCCTAATTATAATATAATCTACTTAATAAAAGTGAATATAATAGCTTTCCAAAAAGTAAAAAATGCGCAAACAAGTGTTTTGCGTGCAAAACCAATTAGTTTTTTTTAACAATTTGTGGACAATTTTTCGTGTTGGCCCACCGTTTTTCTTGGCCACTTTATCAATAAGTTGCACGTATTCAAGGAAACGGTTGCGTATTTTGCGTCCAGTAGCGTTTCTCCAGCCGACCCACAAATGTTGCAACTGCTCTGCATCACGACTGCTAGCCATCAATTCAGTCAAGTCTGACAGACGCAAACATCAGCAGAATTGCAACAAAAATCAAGTAGTATTCAATACAAATTGGAAATTCTTAAATAATTTCAGGACTATTTTATATAAAATTATACCTTGATTATTTTTAATGAACTAATTATAAATGATACAAATATATATAGCATAAATATTTATTTTACGAATTTTTGGCTCATAAACGAATATGAAGTATTTTTGCGCTTAAACAGCTTTCATTTTAGACATCAATGCAAGTTCTCTTATTGACTAACTGACTGTCCGACGACATGTTCAGCTTCTTTTTAATAAAATCCTTCAAATACCCGGCGTCTATTTTCTCTAGTGAAATTCGATATGTACAGAAATTCGATATGTATCCCCAGAGTGATTACTGTTTTGGAACGTGCATTAGAAAAAGGTCAATTGAAACATTTGGCCTATAAAACGTCAATTTCTCAATAAACATGTTATTTCACAATAAAAGGGTCTATTTTTCGCGTGTACGCACAAAATTGTCCTTTTTTCGGAGATAAGTAATGCGGTCAGCCTAGAGGCAAATGAGTGTAGTATTGAGGCAAAAAATATAATTCCCACCAGGTTTGAGACTGAGAGTGCAGTTTTTGGCGCCAACACTGCACACCTTGGCAGAACCGTACTCTTTCTTCATTTGAGTGTCCAAATCGTTCATCTGCGTGTTGGCAATAATTCACCAGTCATATCAAGCCCACAGAATCAACGTATCATAATGAATTTCATTTCGTTTCATTAGGAACATTTCTTCTATATCAACGCCATATTTTCAACATCAAAACCTGATTTACATTAATTGATACACAAGTATGAAAATATCGATGTGTATGCGCTCAACATAATTATGCGGGGTAATTAAGGAGCAAACAGCTAGAGTTAGCACGAGAACAGTTGCAATTATGAAAACAGTCTGATAATTTGAGTATAATTGTGTGCGTCGTACAGTTTTAAGCTCGGCAGCGGGCAGAATGGCACGGTATGGCTTGCTCATGAATTGAAACCCTCTCTTCATCAGCTTATTCGTCAATTTCGACCAGTCAACATTCTTCACCCGAGTCCAGCGTTGTTTCAACAAAGCGGCCTGTTTCTTCTTCTCGTTCAGCTGAACAGCACAGGACACAACACAACACATTCAGTCGTGTGTAGAACAGCCCAGTGTCCAGTTTGACAAGATGGCAACAAGTTATGACTCCGTGCGCAGTTAGTAGGTAATTGGCTGCACAATTTCGCACGAACACAGCGGTAACGTTCTTATATTGACAGCGGCGTAGATTCGTGTCGAGCCTTGAGGGAATGACAACCATCATGCATTAGTGTTCAAGGTTGACTCAATTGGTCAATTGTATGGGAGCCTAAACTATTTTCGACGTATTAAAATAAAAATAAAAACATATTTTGTATAAGAATACTAAAAAGCACAATATAGATGCGATATCACGTGACAAATATATTACAATAATTCCTCATTATCTCAATGTTTGCTATATGTTCTCACCAGCAAAATTCTGTTGTGTTCGGTCATGTTGGTCATGAAGTTCCAGGATGCAAGCGAGGCAGCACGACAAGCTTTGATATCCTGCCTATTAAAATCGTTCAGAAGTTGACGGGACGCCTGCGTGAAGTTCTGCGATTCCGACGAAGTCACATTACTGGACCGGCACGAAGGTAGGACGGTCGCCAGCACAACCACCACCACCACGACCAGGAGGTGACGTGGTGTAACAGACACACACCTCACCATGTCTACCGTCCGCCTGTCACACACCAACTGAACTGGACGACCAGACGCTGCTGCCGTGTGCTACTGCTTCTCCACCAGTAGCTCGAGTGAATGAGACCAACACACTCGCGCCGGTTAACATCACCTCCGATCACGCCACATGCATACTCATTATTAAATTAATATTCAAGCTGTGTGTGTGTTTGTGCGCGTGTTTCGCTGAATCGATCACTGCACGGTCAAATTGGTGAGGTAGCGCAATAATTACTAACACACACACACACACACACACACACACACACACACACACACACACACACACACACACACACACACACACAAACACACACACACACACACAGGGTTCGGTGTAAAATCAACCTGTTCTCCGAGTTAGAACAAGAATAATGGTGTAAGTCATGACTCGATCACACCATTGCAACAACAGCATGCATCACGCAAACTGGTTCTTCTCTCTCAACTGGCGTGTGTGATGTTCAAGCACACACACATACACACACACACACACATACACACACACACACTTACATGCACACACCCACTTACATGCACACACCCACTTACTCAAACACGCACTTACAGAGGAACTTGCACATACACACACATACACACACACACACACACACACACACACACACACACACACACACACACACACACACACACACTTACATGCACACACCCACTTACAGAGGACTTGCACATACATACACAGACACACATAGATACTTATACATAGACACACACTAACACACACACACACACACACGGACAGACAAACATACACACACGTGTGTGATCATACATATTTTATTTTCGTGTGATATTTACAATAATGTACTTTTTAGACAATATAAAATTGATCCTGCTGAAGACGCACTTCACGCCGGTTATCTAATCATTTTCGCACAAATACAATCTCTTTTCATACATGTTCTGACTGTGTGCGTGTGTGTGCGTGCGAATATAAACATGTATTTTTATTATTGTTATTTTTGCGATTAATTACCGAACATCATTTTCAACACGCATTCATTTTCATTTGGAATTTTACTCTGAGCTGTATGTTTTTGGTCGCCGGGTGTCGTTGTGGCGTTGGTTTGCTCTGCATGTGTATTCTTGTTCCGACCGTCGCGTGGTGAGGACGTCCGCGGTGATTGAAGCATTTGTGCGCGCATACTCACTTCAAACCCGAATTTCGCATCGCCTACGCCATGACCACGGACATCTGCGTCATATGCAAGACCGGCGGTGGTGACTCCACGAGATGTGTCACATGTTCGCTCTGTGACTCATGGGCGCACACTAAGTGCGCGTCGTTGCAGGGGGTGAAGCTGGACTCTCTTAAGTCCATCAATTGGATTTGCTCTCCATGCATTGGTCGCGCCAAGCTGGCCATTGACATTGCCGGCAATGTGGGTGGTTTCGGTGCCCGGCTGTCCTCCATAGAGTCGAAAATTTCTTCGCTGGCGACTGCCTCGGTCTCTCCTCCGCCGATTTCTGCATTTCCGTTGACTGGTACTGAGAGAGTCCCTGTGCGCTCCTATACTGTCGTTGTCAAGTCGCGTGGTTCTTCTCCTGTGGTCGCTGAGTCGGTGGCTCCGGCACTCGCTGATGTCCCGGTTGCAAGTTCTCGCCCGACTGCCAGCGGTGGGCTTGTTCTGCGCTGCAATTCGTCTGCTGATGCTGTGCGTGCCGCTGATTGCGTTCGCTTGGCGCTGCCCGATACTGACGTCAGTGTTCCGGCGGACTCTCCTCGGCAACCTAGGATTACGCTTGCGCATGTGCCTGTCGATATTTCAGCCGAAGATATAGTCGCCTCCCTCAAGAGGAAAAATTCATTTCTGTCGGCTGTCTCGTCCTCTGAACTTCATCTGCTTTTCTTGACGAAACCCAAGACCTCAGGCGTTCATGCGGTGTTTTCTTTGTCACCGAAATGCCGCTCTCTGATCCGCTCTATGGGAGACCGGTTGTTCGTGGGCTTGCAGTCGTGTGCGGTGTACGACCGCTTCTGGGTAGCTCGCTGCTTCCGCTGTGCTGGTCTGGGCCACAAGGCCATCCACTGTAATCACCCTGAATCTTGTGGACATTGTGCAGGTCCTCATCGGTCCTCTCAATGTGATCGTACTGGGGCAGCTAAATGCCGCAACTGTGCTCAGGCAGGACGTCCTCACTCCCACTCGTCTTTCAGCTCCTCTTGCCCTTCATTCATCGGTGTGCGTAATTCTCTTCGCCTCCGCACTGCGACTGATGATTCTCCTGTTGCTTCTCCTCAGGCTTGACTACTTCCCCTTTCTCACCACTCCTCTCACTGTACTGTTGCTACCCCTATTACTTTCCCTCCAACATCCCGTCCTTCTCATCTTTCCATTGGGCTTCTTAACATTCGTTCCTGCAGAAATAAAACTCTTCCGATCTGTAGTTTAATCTCTTCATTCAATCTCTCTATTTTGTGTTTAACTGAAACCTGGCTTCTCGATTCTGATGTTTCTTCTTTCGCTGCAAATATTCCCTCCTCTTACAATTTCTTGCACAAATCTCGCTCACATTCTAAATCTTCTGGCGGTGGAGTTGGCTGTATATTTTCCAAGTCTTTCTCTGTTTCTCCTGTAAATGACCTGATTCCGGATTGCTCCTCATTTGAATTCCTTGCACTCTCCCTTGCTGTTCCTTCTTTCTCTAAATTTTTTTTTTGATAGTCTACCGTCATAATCACCCTGGCTCATCTCCTCTTTTCCTTAACGAATTTTCTTACCTCATCGATGCTGTCTCCTCGCGTTTCTCCAGCGACTTCATCGTCGTAGGGGATTTCAATTTCTGGGTTGACTCCCCATCCAATAATCCTTACTGTCAAAACTTCATTTCTCTTCTTCAGGCACTCGGTCTATCAATTCTGAATTCTTCTCCTACTCACATATCTGGTCATTCTCTTGACCTATTTCTCTCTCCCGCTCCCGCTATCTCCTCAGACCGTCCTCCTCCTGATGTTTTCACATTGCCTTCTGATCCAAATATTTCTGACCATTGCCTCTTGATTTCTTCACTTCCTTTCTCCCGTGCTGCTTGTCCTCCACCATTCTCATATCGCAATTACAAACAGTTTGATCCTACTAAATTTACTTCACTTTTATCTTCCTTACTTCCTCTCGACCGCTTCTACTGGCTCCCTCTCCGCGATGTTTTTCCAGCCATTTCAGATGTTCTCTCAGGTATAAATGATTTTATGTTTCCTTTGGTCACTCGGTCTAAGCCTCTCACTTCCTCTCCCCCTTGGTTCTCCTCTCATCTTCATTCTCTTAAACATACTCAGCGGCGTGCCGAAACTGTCTGGAGTAGAACTCGATCTTCACAGGATTGGGAACTACTTTGCTCTGCCCGGTCGTCTTATGTTTCTGCATTACATATTGCCAAACAAGATTTTTACAAATCCAAACTTGCTTCCCTTTCCCGTTCTTCTAAATCTCTTTGGTCCTCTCTCAATTCTCTCTGCGGTCTCCGATCTCCTTCTACCTCGTGTGATCTTACAGCCTCTCAGTTTGCGTCTTTTTTCTCTGCAAAAATTGATTCTGTTCTAAAGAATATCCCTCCTTTCCGATCCTCCCTCTGTCATACTCGCACTTCCGAAAATTTTCCTTCATTTTCTTTTGTCTCACTTCCTGACATTCTCCACCTTTTGTCTTCAATCAAGATGTCCCACTCTCCCTCGGACTCAATTAATTTTCGAGCTATTTCTGTGTCTCTTCCTTCTCTTGTGCCTTACCTTCTCCACCTTATCAACTCTTCTTTTCTGCATGGTGTTTTCTTGCCAGACAAACATGCTATTGTTCGACCCATTATAAAAAAACCTACTCTTGATCCCGCTGCTCTCACCAATTACCGTCCTATATCTCTCCTCAGTCTTCCCTCCAAACTCCTTGAATCCGCTATTTCATTGCAACTCTCTCCTTACATCTCTAAATTCCTTGACCCGTGTCAATCTGGTTTCCGCTCTGCTCACTCTACTGAATCTGTACTTATTTCCTTGTGTAATGATACCCTTTCACACTTCTCCTACCGTCAATCTGTCCTCTTGGTATTTCTTGATCTGTCCTCGGCTTTTGATCTTGTTAGTCACCCTATTATTATTCGTGATCTTTCCTGTTTGGGTCTATCTTCTTCCGCCATTTCTCTTCTGAAATCTTACCTCACTGATCGTACTTACTCAGTTGACTTCAATTCCTCTACCTCTGCTCACTTCCCTCTTCGATCTGGTGTTCCCCAAGGTTCCGTCCTTGGCCCACTATTATTTAATCTTTATATGTCTTCTCTTTGCCCTGTTCTTCGAAAACATTCCATTACTTTCAAAATCTATGCCGATGACATCCAATTCCTCATTCCTGTAACTCCTGATACTCCCTCCTTTCTCTCTGATATACTTTCTGAAATTTCCTCATGGGCCGCCTCTCGGCAGTTGTACTTGAATACTTCTAAGTCTGAGTTCATCGTCCTCCATCCACCTCGTATTTCACCTCCTCTTCTCCCATTTCCTATCTCAACTGCTGTTCGCAATCTCGGCTCTATCTTTGTCTCTTCGCTCTCCTGCTTTGACAATATCGTTTCTGTCGCCCGCACTTGTCGTCTTATTCTGCGCTCTCTCTACCCTATACGTCCCTATCTTGATAAAAATTTCGCCATCACTCTTGTTCATACTCTCATTTTCCCCAGGTTAGACTACTGCAACTCGCTTTACTTTAGTGCTCCTCGTTCTCATCTCTTAATCCTTCAGCGTGTGATCAACCAATCTTGTCGATTTGTCTTTCATCCTACCTTTTCTCGCCACACGTCTCACCTACTTTTTCAACTCCACTGGCTTCCTATCATCCCACGAATTCATTTTCGCCTTTGCTGTCTCATTTACAAGCTTCTGCATTATCCTCACCAACCTTCTTATCTTGCTAATCTTTTGTCTCCCACTGACTCACACTCCTCTCGTCGCCCTCTTCCTCTCGCTTGTCCTCGTGCATCTAATGAATCTTCCTGGTCCTCTAAATCGTTCTTCTTTTACGCCCCTCGCTTGTATAATTCTCTTCCCTCTCATATCACCCGCGCCTCTTCATTTCGGTCATTCCGCCATCGGCTTCGCCTGTACCTTTTTGACATTTCATTTGATCCCGTCTCTCACTCTCTCTCTCCTTTCGCCTCTCTGTGATATTGTTTGAACTATTTCTCCGTTTCATGATTGTTTCAATTCTCGTTGTCTTATTTTTCCCTGTCTTGAGCACAGTTACTGCTTCCTTTCCTTCCTTGCTGCTTTATTTATTCTATTGTGAATGTTCTCTGTAATAATTCTCTGTCGATTTTATTGTTCGAACATACCACTTGATTTTTTGGAACTGTGCCCTTTGTGCTTGTGCTTGCTATTTACCAATTTTGGTTGTTTTGTGACTTCTCTTTCTTTTACTTGCTCATTTCTCCCATATTCTTTACAATTGTCGTTTTATCTCAATTGATGTTTTCCGTTTTTCGCGCTTGTGTTTTACCGGCGCTATAGCAAATACACGTTGTTGTTGTTGTTGTATTGATATTTGACAGTTTTTGGTTGCTGGAAAGTGAAAAATGCTGAAATGTGGTTGGCCCAGTTATTTTACAAGTTGCTGTTGAAAATAATAAATGATTAGACAGCCATTAGACACGCACACAAGCATAATTTCACTGCAGGAAAAGTTGCAGAGATAACTAGCAACAGTGCAGGTGATATTTTGGGTGTAATGGTGTGTTGCAGAGAGCGCATATTGCATGTCATTGCATGTCTTATAAAACCAGTGTAGCGGGCCACGTTGGCTGCATTGTCGTCATTTTATGCTAGGCTTGTATATACGTGTTATTGTCAATTTCTTATTTGTCATTGTATTCGTGTTTCCGTTCGAGAGTAACCGTGTGTATTTCTCCTCTCGCTCTCTCACACACACACACCATGTTTGTCCGTGCACCTCACACCCTTCTGCTCTCACACTCTACCTCCTTCGCAGTGCCTGTATCGCCGTGCCCACTGTACCGTTATTCGCTCTGTGTGCACACACCCTATCAGTCCTGCTCACGGGCCTGCTCTCTCGCAGTTGTTATTGTCACGAGGGCCGTGCAAACAACACACAGGTACAGTGGACACACGGCTGAAGGCAGTCGTCCCCGAGTCGTTGCTATGTGTGGTTACGCGGCGCAGCACATCCCCCGGCTCTGTGCAGTTTGTTGGTGTGGTGCATGTAAATATATACATTAAACATGGCGGTGTTCATAATTGACGGGCTCAGGCGACTACATACGCGCACATTGAAAGCGCTACATTGGTGACCCCGACGTGATCGTCGCATCTGTACCCGTCGCCGCCATGTCTGCAGCCTACATCACAGAAGCCGCAACTATGGCTCCAATGAGCACGCCGATGGCATCTGTCCGCCTGCCGCCATTCTCCGCCGTAGAACCGGAGCTCTGGCTAACGCAGGTCGAATTCGCACTAGATGTGTCCGGCGTAGAGGACGACCGCATCCGCCTGAAAATCCTGGTGGCCAACCTGCCTTTTTCACTGGCAACCCAGGTGAGAGACGTAATCTTGCGTCCCACGGCGACCTTTGCCGACTTATGCACTGCCCTAAGGTCCCGTCTTGCCACACAATCGTCGCAACCGGAAGCGCTTAAGGCCGACCGATTTGTCGCCGCTTCCGCTCAGCAGCCAGCGAGCTCATGTCCAGCGCACGCCGTCGCCTCTGCCGAGATGCCGACACGACCGCCTGACACATCTGACACCAGCTTTGCAGCCAACGACAATCATCTGAGTGAATTGGTGGCATTATTATGCAGCCTCATCAAAGAGCTCCAGCTGTATCGAGCCGCTGACCATCAAACCGGTCACAGCGAGCTCCAGCTGTCCGAGCCTCGGCGCCCATCTCACAACATGCCTCACTCACGCTCGCGCAAACGTCGATCGGCCGATGCAACACGCTTGAAAACCAGCAGCGGCAACTCAACCGTGTGCTGGTATCACCGCTGTTTCGGCAAGAACGCCAAGCGGTGCAATGACCAGTGCAGCTGGCCTTCCACGCAGCAGTCGCTGGCTGACGACCGTCCACAGCCATTACAGCCGCTGCAAAAGCCGAAACCCCGCCAGAGGACGTACGTTCAGGCATTGCAGAGCAACGAGGGCCTCGTCAAACAGGTGGCACCGCGACAGTCTCGCCGAAAAAGCCACCAGCCACGCAGCCTAGATACGTGCAGCGACGTTTTTGTCCTGCACGGAAAGCGTCACTCACCACTTGATTGCTGCTTCAAGCCCGCAGTAGCAAAGCAGAGCGACACCACAGCGCTGCGGCATAAACCATCTGTGTCTCGCACATTACAGCCTTCCGGTACGCCTTACCGAGGACCTAAGCCGCTCCTGCGAATCAACAAGGCAATTCGACAACAACACGGCTCCAAACAACAGCCACGACAACCCAGCGAATGTACTTTGGCATCACGGAACCCTCAGCCGACCGTCGCCACTACAACACCGCGGTCCATCCTCCGCTCACGTTCACCGCGACCGCTTGCACGCTACGCTCCTATTCGTCGAGTTTCATTCTCATTACACTCTGACAGGGGGGTAGTGTAGCGGGCCACGTTGGCTGCATTGTCGTCATTTTATGCTAGGCTTGTATATACGTGTTATTGTCAATTTCTTATTTGTCATTGTATTCGTGTTTCCGTTCGAGAGTAACCGTGTGTATTTCTCCTCTCGCTCTCTCACACACACACACCATGTTTGTCCGTGCACCTCACACCCTTCTGCTCTCACACTCTACCTCCTTCGCAGTGCCTGTATCGCCGTGCCCACTGTACCGTTATTCGCTCTGTGTGCACACACCCTATCAGTCCTGCTCACGGGCCTGCTCTCTCGCAGTTGTTATTGTCACGAGGGCCGTGCAAACAACACACAGGTACAGTGGACACACGGCTGAAGGCAGTCGTCCCCGAGTCGTTGCTATGTGTGGTTACGCGGCGCAGCACATCCCCCGGCTCTGTGCAGTTTGTTGGTGTGGTGCATGTAAATATATACATTAAACATGGCGGTGTTCATAATTGACGGGCTCAGGCGACTACATACGCGCACATTGAAAGCGCTACACCAGTTTGCGACGGCGTTTAACACCCGGTTCTGGCACATTATTGACACGAAAATATGCAATGACACGGAATCACAAGTGCACTGAACTCTACTGTACTGTATAATGCCAGTGTCATTTTAATGAGGTATTTCCCATATAATGAGACATTTTGTCTCATATAATGACACATTATCACTGGTCTTATGACAAAGGTGTCTGGCAAAAACCAGCATATTGACACATTTAGCAGGCACATCGGAGCAGGAAGCACAAAAATAGACAAGACGCACAAAATAAGACAATATATTTCAACAAAAACAAAAAATAAAACAAGAAACTGAAAACAAAACAAGACAATAAGATGATGATAGGATAATAGCAATAGGATAATAGGTAGATAGGATATGTAATAGGACAATAAACACAAAATAAAACACAATTAGACAGGAAAAACAAAATAAGACAAGCTAATTGGACAAGAAACACAAAATAAGACAAGATAATTAAAATAAGACAAAATGATTAGACAAGAAAATCACAAAAAGACAAGATAATTCGACATGAAACACGCACATAATGAAAGGTCATTATTTGACCAGCATAAATCCTCGCAATTCAAGCAGGAATGTCTTGAAAGACTGGCGAAACATCAGTCTATTGGTTCTGTCCAGTATCAATTGCAACTGGCTGGTGAGTTTGTTGAACACTTGGGCCAATCTTTCAGCACGCGCGCCGCTGCCAGCATTATTATCACCACCAACAACAACATCACCACTGAGACTAGATTGTCGCTGTATTATACTGCGCACCACCTCACCATACTCCCTCTGAACGCACAAACACACACACACACACACACACACACACACATGGGTGTATATTGAACTCGGCGGACTTTGATTTTTTTATTTAAAAGTTTTCTATTCGTGTTTTACTTGATTACTTGATATGACAATACATGCACAAAAAACACACACACACACACCAAACTACGGACATATAGACACATACACACACACACACACACACACAGAGTAAGAGAGACACAAACACACACACAAACTCATACACACACACAGATACACACAAACGCACACACACAGACACACACACACACACACACAGCCCCAGTGTAATTGACTGCCCGACATAGCATATTGTTCAAGCGCATGTCAAGTCAGTGACTGAGAGAGAGTGGGAGAGAGTGGGAGAGTGGGAGAGAGTGGGAGAGTGGGCATATTCTTGCCTGGAAGCAGCAGATCAGGGCAAACACAGCTCCATTGCTTGCCTGCACTACATCACTGCTCACACTGCTAGACAGTATGACGTCACACAGCACGTGACTGACAAATGGAGCGAGCGCGTGGCGGGCGGCCGTCACAGTGTCAGTGTGGCTGTCATGAGAGTCAGTACTGACCAGATGTGAGGCCAGTAAGTTGACAAACTGCAGTGACAGACCACTCACCTCTCCGCCCCACTCACACAAACCCCGTCGCACCGAGTATAGCACGCCGCCGAGCAGCGGCGCAGGCATCTCAACCAGCTGTACGTGCACACACACACACACACACACACACACACATAAACATACACACACACACGGAGTTCGGGGGAGCCGTGAGAGACAACCTGAGTCCGGGCGGCGTATCAACGTGGCAGTCCGCCGTGGTGGCAACGCTGGCTACATTGAATTGTAGTGTTGTTAATATATGTACGTGCTTGCAAAAATCCATACACACCACGCACAAACAAACACACAAAACACACAGAGACACAAATGAACAGACAAACACACGCACACATACGAACATGAACAGACATACACACACAAAACACACACATGAACAGACAAACACACACAAAACACACACATGAACAGACACACAAACGCACACACACACAAATGAACAGACAAACACACGCAAAACACACACACACACAAATGAACAGAAAACACACAAAACACACACACACACAAATGAACAGAAAACACACACAAAACACACACACACAAATGAACAGAAAACACACAAAACACACACACACAAATGAACAGAAAACACACACAAAACACACACACACAAATGAACAGAAAACACACAAAACACACACACACAAATGAACAGAAGACACACACACACACACACACAAATGAACAGAAAACACACACAAAACACACACACACACAAATGAACAGAAAACACACACAAAACACACACACACTAATGAACAGAAAACACACACAAAACACACACACACAAATGAACAGAAGACACACACACACACACAAATGAACAGAAAACACACACAAAACACACACACACACACAAATGAACAGAAAACACACACAAAACACACACACACACAAATGAACAGAAGACACACACACACACACACACACACACACATGAATAAACAAACACACACAAAACACACACATGAACAGACACACAAACGCACACACACACAAATGAACAGACAAACACACACAAAACACACACACACACAAATGAACAGAAAACACACACAAAACACACACACACACAAATGAACAAAAAACACACACACGCACACACACACACACATTGGCAGGCTGCTGTTGATACCTTGTTGGGCGCTGCTTCACACAGTTCGACAATCAGTTGGAAGTAGGCGAGACACAGCGGCGGATATTGCAGCAGCGAGCCGGAGATCAGCGGCATAATAACATAGAGACCGTGCACGCACACATCAGCTGGTGTTAGCGCCCCTCCATCACCACTGTCTGTCAGGCCGATACAGACACGGTACAAACATACACACACACACACACACACACAGTACAAACTTACAGACACAGTACAAATATATAGACACGGTACAAACATACAGACACAGTACAAACATACAGACACGGTACAAACTTACAGACACACACAGTACAAACATACACACACACACACACACAGTACAAACATATATATATGAATACAAATATATAGACACGGTACAAACTTACAGACACAGTATAAACTTACAGACACGGTACAAACATACAGACACAGTACAAACATACAGACACGGTACAAACTTACAGACACACACAGTACAAACATACACACACACACACACAGTACAAACATATATATATATGAATACAAATATATAGACACGGTACAAACTTACAGACACAGTATAAACTTACAGACACGGTACAAACATACACACACAGTACAAACCTACAGACACGGTAAAAATATACACACACACACACACACACACACACATTACAAACCTACAGACACGGTAAAAATATTCAGACACGGTACAAACATACACACACACACACAATACAAACATACATACACACACAAACATGTATATATATGCATATCACTCACAGAGCACACTTTTGTGCGCTTCCAGTACATGGGGCCACCACAATGTGATAATAGTACACTTGCACTCTTTCTCCATGCTACTGGATTTGTCTGTAATTAATAATAATAATAATCATAATAACGGCAAATTCCAACTAAGTTCAACTACGAGCACTCATCATTGAATAACATCAAATGCCAGCCAAAGTCAAAATCAAGCAAACAGACAGAAAGCCACTCACTGTCACACATAGCCAATGAATGAACATTATCTTATACATAAAACACGTTGGTAAATACACGCGCATATAACACACACGGGGCAGATTGGGTGGGTGTGAGTGTGAGTGTGCGAGCCGGCCGGCCGGCATGTACCCCGGTCATCGAGCAGAAGAAACAGTTGCTTGTTGGTCACGCCGGATAACAGCTGGAAGATAGTGAGCAGGTCGGAGAAGGCGTCATCCTCTTGGTCTCGCTGGTGCGATCTTGCACAAGCGAGTGTCTGACGCAGGACACTTTCCCGTCCACCATATTCCTGTATCATGCTGACACAAGCCTCGTAGAAACTGACACTGTCACTCTACAAGCACACACACACACACACACACACACACACACACACACACACACACACACACACACACACACACACACACAGAGTTAGAGGGGATTTAATCACAGTTTATAGTTGTCTTACGGGGAAGGATAAAAGGGAAAATCGGAAGTTTTTTCAATTCTCAAAATCTAATAGGAATCACAGTTTTGGCCTACAAAAACGCAGGATTAAAAAGGACATCCAGAAATAGAGTTTCCCAAATAAAGCAGTAGATAGATGGAATAGGTTGCCAAGCGACGTAGTACACCAGCCAACGACACAACTGTTTAAGAAGACATATGACAGCTGGAAGGCGGCAGTCACGAGCCTGTCTGACTCATTACTGCGAAGACAACTAGTAAAAACACAAACACACATGAATTGGCCTAGAATGAGGCAAATGAAGCGAACACACACGTGTGCTCCTAGCTAGATATAACATTTATATGTGATTAATTAATTGAATGACGCATTTAAACACAGCAGTAGAGAAGGCTGTGTTCGCGTGTAATTTTGCGGGGGCAAAGCCTCACGGCCCCGGCTGGCACACCGCAGGTCCGGCCGCCACACACAGGTCATCGCAGTCACGGCCAGCACAGAAACTGCACGACTGCGCGCACACGAAACCCGCCCTGTGCCAAGTGGGCTATCACTTTAAGAAACGAACCCAACCGTTTCACCTCGCCAGGGAATCGAGCCCTGGACCTCTCGTGCACAAAGCGTGCCTTTTAGCCTCTCGGCTACGAGGCGGACTGCGGACTATATGTGATTGGTTAGTGGTTCAGGCACGGACCAGCAGTAGCAAAAAGCAGCAGGGACAAGCAGCTCGGCAGCCGTGTTTGTCAGCGCGCAAAACAATGATACACCTACTGGATTGAGACAGGGAAGCAGTTGTTTGGCAGTCTCGCTGTACAACTGCAGCACCAGTTCGACCAGTTGCCGCTGATTGTGGTAGACACGCATCAGACACACTGACTCACGCAATATCACCGACAACACTGCATACACCGCCTCGGCATTGTCATTGTTCCCTCCCTGCGCAACACCTACACACACACACACACACACACACATATTTCATTTTTTCATTTATTCCAACATTTGTAATGCGCAATTTACACAATTTGTCTCAAATGCGCAAATATGGACATATTTATACATAAATGCATACACACACTATACATACATGACACACGCAAAGGGCTGAACGAGAAATTCTTATGTACAGATCGAGGTATCTATTCGGTATGTGGAGATACCAAGGCACACACACGCACACACACACATCGTTTAGACAGTATAGACATTAAGGGACCCACACATACATACACACAAACACGCAGACATACGCACAAATGGGCAATTCTGTACAAGACAAGATCACACTGATAATGTATAAGCTATGAACACACATACACTTCCAACGGACAAACATACATTGTCAAGCAACTCACACTTGCGCACAGGCAAGCACATACACTTGCGCACAGGCACACACACACACACACACACAAACACATACGACAACATAGAATAAACGGGCACAAAGTGGGAGACTTTTTGGTGTCTCGTGATGAATATATTTTGGTACCACGATTAATATATAATGGCATCATGATGAGTAAATGATGTTAATATATGGTGTCACCATTCAGACTAGCGTAGACAGTCAAGCCTTATTCAGTGTGTGGACTCAATTAAACACACATAATACAGTACAGTACTCCATTTATATGACGCTTTACACCAAATGTCTCTAAAGCGCACACACACACACACATAAATGCATATACTTATATAAGCATAGACACACACACACACATATACGTATAGATAATCCCAGTAAGGCGCCGTGTTCGGCTATGAACGAGCGAGCGCGAAGCTATCATATGTAATCAAACTTTGTCGTAAATGCATTTGTCTAAATAAATTTCTATTTCCATGAATTATCTTCATTTTGCATTTCGAGCCAAGGTAATGACGTTGACCCTATTACAGCAGTTTATGTGTAGCCTAAATCACCTGACATTACCCAATGACCAATGGGCACTGACATGATTCTGCGTTGAACCCATACACGGCAGGATGGTCGGGGCTACCCAACAAAGAAAACCGCTTGTTAATCGGGCTTACGGTTCCAGAGATATAAGACTCTCAAAAAGCATGGGCAAAGTTTTCTGCTAAATTATAAGAAGGCATATGACACGTGCCACGTCCCACACTAGGCACTGACATAATTCGGCTTGGTCTCATCCGCGGCAGGAAGGATGAGGCTACCCAAAAAAAAATGCATGTTAATCGGACTTATGGTTCCAGAGATATAAGCCTCTGAAAAGCGTGACCACGGCCGGCCGGCGGGCCGGTCATACTCATTTTTCTAGTAACACCAAGTATGAACTCGCTCGCTATCGCTCGCTCGTAACCAAGAACGGGAAAAACGTTAAAGAGCACAGACAATGAGGCTAAATACGATATTTTTCTGAGATGGTGACAGAATTAGAAAAACACACACACACACACACTCAGATTCACGCACAATCCTGACATACTGGGCAACTAGCGTTCATTCATCCATATAAAAATGTGATGTGACTTCCATCACAAGTGCAATTGATAAGCCACAGGGCAACACATTTTTGCGGCAATTATATCAAACAGTGAATACAATTGTACAATTTTTCACGCTGATCTCATATCTAGTGTTAGTTTTCTTCTCAATGCTCCAGTTTTGCTGTAATAAACGTATATTAAGAAATCACACAATTTTGTAATAATAGCATTGACGTTGTGTAGTGTATAATAAAATATTGTCTGTCAGTGATAATTGCCGGTTATGTCAGACAGTCAGTAAGTCCATATTTTACACACACGCGCATGCTGATGTAACGCAAGTGATGAGTCCCGGGCGTGGCCGCGTGCAACAGCTTTTCCCGCAAACACAGCGCAGATGCTCGCGTGCAGCAAAGTGGCGGCGATTGCGAGAACAGTGCAGGTGCCACCTCATACTGTGCACGTGCTACTGCGCCGGCAAAACTCGCCCAATTGCATAACAAGCTTGTCTACCTGCCAGATCTGGACTCCGTGGTGTTCCGGGAGGTCCGTGTTTCGAAACCCAGCAGAGGAAAATTTGTTTGGGCGAATTCTATAATCCAACAGTGCCTGTCCACCCAGCAGTAAATGATGGTACCAGATATCAGTCATGTGTTATGTCATGCATTCTGGGGAGGTGGTCCTCTCTAATACGTCTTCCGTCCTTGTGGCGTCATAGCGTGGAGAGGGTCGGTTCTGCTGTGGTAGCGAGCTGCACGGGACACACCTGTGTGTGTTAATAAGCTTCGACTTCTTCCCGTGTAGCAGCTGTCACTTGAGGCCTTGAACCTCTACTGGGGGTACTCTCACCCCCGGTTAAGAAACACTGGTTACACCCATATCTGGTTATCGCTGGTTTGTGTGTGCTGTATCTTATGCGTGCGTGTGTAGATATGTAATAATAACATGACATCACAACACTGTGTATTCCCAAAGATTCAGCATTAACAACACCTGGACAAGGGCGAGCCAATTCCAGTCACTATCACAGGCGGTTTTAACCGGGGGTATCCATACTAATTGGGGTTATGCAAACAAAAGACCGGGGGTATGAGAATAGATAACTGGGTACTGCTATAAATTATCAACTGCTCATGAATAATAAAATTATGCGTAATCCTAGCAATGCGTATCTGAATTACAATAAATTCAAGTGATTAAAATACCCGTGGATCTGGAAGACATACTGGTAAATAATAGAATTGGTGATAATTATTTGAACAATCAAGTAAAGTCGGGCGTATGGGAGCATATTCGACAATCCATTGGGGGTATGGAACCATAAACAAGTTAAGAACCCCTGCACTATCACATGACAATGCACGTGCCAAGCTAGCAGACACACACACACACATGCTCACTTGCTCACCTATGAACGACTCGAGCACACACATGCTCACTTGCTCACCTATGAACGACTCGAGCACACACGTGCTCACTTGCTCACCTATGAACAGCTCGAGCACACACATGCTCATTTGCTCACCTATGAACGACTCGAGCATACAAGTGCTCACTTGCTCACCTATGAACGACTCGAGCACACACATGCTCACTTGCTCACCTATGAACGACTCGAGCAAGGTGATCACGTGCAGACGAACCCTGTCCTGCTGAAATTTCTCACGAAAAAACTCACTACCAACAAGCGAAGTGAAGGCCGTCTGTAACTGCCCCAGTAACCTGACAGACACACACACAGACAAGCATACAAACAAACACACACAAACAGTCACAAACAGATACACACACACACACACGCGAATAAACAAACACACAAACAAACTTACACAAACACACACAAACAAACACTCACACAAAAGACACACATTCAAACAAACACACATACATTAACACACAAACACATTAACACACACGCAGATGAAAACAGTGAGTATGTTCCTGATTTATCTAGGAAGGTCATGTTATAAAGCCATGTTTATCAAGATAATCTCGGTGGACGAACATAATAATTAAACACATTGAATTATTACACAGTGACAGCTGTTAACTAACACAAAACTGGGCTAGAATAATTGTGTGTATGAACATAGACGTATGTATTTATAAACGTATCATACACACACAAACACATAAGCACACACTGACACACTCACTGACACACACACTGACACACACACTGATACACACACTGACACACACATTACATTACATTAGGTAGATATTTATATAGCGCCCTACACCTAGAGGGTATCTAGGGCGCACACACACACACACTGACACACACAGATATAACATGTACACATGACATAGTAGTATAGAACACATACACACACACACAAACACACACACACACACACAAACAAACACACACACACACAAACAAACAAACACACACACACACACACACACACACACACACACACTAACACACACACACACACACACACACACTGACACACAAACACACTGACACACACACACACTGACAAACAGACACACTGACACTCACTGACACACACAAACACACTGACACACACACACATTGACACACACACACACACACATACTGATACACACACACACACAAACACACACTGACACATTGACACACATACTGACACATTGACACACTGAAACACCTGCTGAGGTAGTGATCGACATGCGAGTGCTGGTGGTCGGTACTGGAAGACACGCTGACAAGAGCCCGCAACAGGCCACGTCGAGTTGAGTCGGCCAGAGTAGAGTGTGCTGCACATTGAGCTGGTGTGAGATGAGGCGGCGAGACAGCCAGTTGTAGCAGAGTGGAGAGAGAAGAAGAGCAGCTCACCACCACCGCTCCTCTGCCAATAAAACCAGCTCATTCAACTCGACTCAACACGCTACTTTTATCATTATTTATTACAGGCAAATCCAGTAGCATGGGAGAAGGGTACAAGTGCACTATTATCACCCTATGATAACCCCATGTCTACCAGAAACGTCCACATTTATGTAGAAAGAGAGTTAAAAAGCAAATAATTCTAAACAAAAAGACAGTTCGAAAAGAAAATAATAAATAAATAACAATAAACAATTCATCCTATAACACTGCATAATATCACACTTCGCCCAAACTCCTCAAGTAACAACCAACAACAATAAATATGTGATTCAATAGAACAACTTTGTCAATTAATGCCTGCAATAATTGATAAAAAAAAACGAACCATGATAAAAACACACACAAAAAACGATCATAATGAATCATCATGAAAAATCATAGCATGCTATTTCATAAGAAAACGGCGTTGATTCTCTGTTTGATTCAGACAGGGCGCGGCCCACGGCTGATGACTAATAAATGAACAAACTCTACACAAACAACTCCTCGAATTAGTCGTCACGATATAACACCTCCATCCACACACACGCACACACACACACACACACACACGCACAACAATTCCTGATTAGCGATGACGCAACGATATGCCAACCAGGGGGGTAGATCCTAGGGGGGTAAGGGGGGTATATATACTCCCAACAATAAATTGACTGGGGGTGATGGATAAGCGATTATACTCGCCGAAAATTCTGCTGAGTTCAGTTCATTCAGTATAATATTGTCACAGAAATCAGCACAGCAAAAAACAAAACAATACTCGACAAGTACAAGTGTGTGCATGCATTTATATGTAATATACAATTTCATTGAGGTGTGTGTTGTAATTGACTAGGCATAAAATGGTTGAGGGTGCATGTAATTGACAAATTGAGTCAACTTTGAACACACTAATACATGATGGCTGTCATCCCCCCGAGCCTCGACACAAATCTACGCGCTTGCTGAGCTGGGCTTGGTCAAGTCGCGAGAATATTGACCAACAACAACCAGCCATCATTATCCACAAAATCACGTGCCACACGGACATAATCGTTACCGTGAATTAGCAGCGAGTACACATGCAAAGTACGCACGCATCCACCATGAGCTCATATCGAGAAAATTACGTAATTACGGTCTCCGCCCCGGCAATTCACGTGCAGTATTTGGATATATTTGTTTGAGCGAGTCTCCAGTCAAAGTTCAATAGCAAGACTATTTTATTGAGTCGCTAAAATTTCGTAGACATTTTCCTACTGAAATATATCGAGTAATTACTGTAATAAATAACACAAATGATGATTTAATTAAATTATGATTAAAAGCATAATCACTAAATATAAAGACGATTCCTTTACAATTCATTTAACAGTCCTTTACCACACTTGGACTACGCGAACGTAATCTGGGGTAATACCTACAAGACATGGTTGAAAATACTCGTACTTTACTTTACTTTAGAGAAAATAATCGTTCGAATATTATTCAATCTTCCAGTAAAAACTCACACAAATCTATATTTCTCTAAAGCCAAAATTCTACAACTTTATGACTCGATACACCTAAATACTTGTAAATACATGCACCAAATATATCACAGTGCAAAAAAATAAAAAACTTTTCAATAAATCCAAGACACACTGACAAATTCTTAGTTGAATACACTCGAACGCGCATCAGAGCAAATTGTTTCGCTATTGAAGGGATCAAACTATGGAACTCTCTCAATGAAGACCTGAAAACATTCCAGGTAGGCGTCTGTTTAGCAAACAGTTGAAAGACGAGCTAATAGGGGTTTATGCAAAGCAATGACTATATAATTACAAGTCCCATGTATGACCCGAATCGTGAACCATGCGTGAATTCTGTATGTTTGTGAATGTGTTTCTGTAAACTGTGTGTATAACCATGACTGAAAGTCCAAAAATTTGATAATTTTTGTGATCAAATGAACTCACTTTTTTCTTTTTCTACCTATCTCTGTATTTTCTCATGTTTACAGTCTTTTTTCATTCTTTCGGGCAAAACAAGCCAATGTCTTCTGTCCCTGATAACACAAATTTCACATTTTTTCATATATTTACCATTGTTGCTGTCGCTTGTAAATAAATCACTAAATAAATAAATAAATAAGTAAATAAATTCGTATATGTAGGTTTGGGTCGCGATGTTTGATTTGTGTGTGTGTGTGTGTGTGTGTGTGCCAGTACCGTGTTGGTGAGCGGCATAATGAGTGAAGAAGTGAGACACACAGTGAGGCAACATCAGGCTCAGCGGCCAGACACAGCAGCATGTCCGTGGCTAGTTTCACGCAGTACTGGACCAGTGCACGAGCAATCTCACTGCTCGCTGCAAACACATGCTGCAGGGAAACACTCAACTGCACACACACATACAATATGTATGTAATGTGTGTCTAGACATACATTACATACATATGCAACTAGATACATACTAGATACATACTATACCATTTACAAATTGAATTGATCCAAATGAAATCTGATTTGATCCAAATGAAATCTGATTGATAAAATTAAACCTTAATTGAAAAATGAAAACAAATTGTATCTAAATGTAATGATTGACTGTTAATTATGCAAGAAATAATTTGTATTTGTATATAATGATATATATTTTCATAACTTTTGATATTTCCTATTTACATCTTACATTTTGTATTACTAATTTCAAACATCCCAAGTTATGAAGGGAGTACTGGATTGATTAATTAAAAGTAGGTGAGAATATTGAATATAACGAAATATAATGATGGAAAATTTAGTATAATACATGATGATGATGATATCGTGGCCTAGTTTGGTTTGTTACATTCTACTTTGCGAAATAATCAGCGTAACAAGATTTGATGTGAATGAATCAATTTTTATGTCAATTTATACAACAAACGGTCAAGACAAGAGACAAAGCACAGCAATGAACACAAGACAGTAAATTTTTCAAGATATCTCCACGAGATCCTCTTGTTTTATTGCTGCTGAGAAATACCGCTCCACCCTGTTGGTGAAACCGTGCAGCTGCGTCTGGTCAACTTGGCTGATGCAATCCAGCGCTATATTTTCCAGCAGCTGCATCCTCTGCTCGGCCAGTGAGAGGGTAGCGTTTTCTCTAGCAGTGAGGCTCGACAATCGAGGTATTTCTTCTCTCAGCCTTCTTTTGATGTGACTCTTCAGACAGCTCCACAGCAGCTCAATTGGATTCAACAGGTATGAATATGGAGCCATTCTGAGAAGCTGCACCTCATCCTGCTGTCCAAATATCTCCTCAATGTTGCTGTGTGCTGGAGCATTGTCTATGATGATGGTGGGCTGGTGAATTTCGGCTTGGCGACATTCGTCTATGAGACAACGAAACCATTCCGCACAGTTTGGTTTCTTGAATGAGCCTCTTTGCGTGGATATCAATACGAGTCTGGAACTCGTCATTGCACCGATTATGTGCAAGTTTGCTCCTTTGCTAGATGGCTGCACTACAGTTGCCCTTGTTCCCACTTTTGATCTTCCTTGGTTCCGCCTACAATACAGGTTGAAGTTGGTCTCATCGACCCATACGGGAGTGCGACCTTCGGACC